>ML778801.1:33725-45759 GCA_009831015.1 Picea engelmannii | reverse complement strand
CAAAAGTTCGCATCTGATCCAACAATTGTAGTCCAATGCTCCAGCTTCCCCAGGGTACTCTTGGCTCCATGATGAACTTCGATACAAAGGCCATTTGTATTTAAGTAAACAATCAAAGTTTAAATCCACGGTACTTTTTGAGCTTCATGCTACACCCACAACAGGGCACTCCAGGTTCACCAAACCTATGACAAGGTCAAACGTTCCTTTTTCTGGGATGGTATGAAACAGGACATTCATAATTTTGTTGTTGAATGTGATATGTTTCAATGCAAAAAGGGAGAAACAGTCAAATCTTCAGGCACACTACAACTGCTCTTGATTCCACCTGCTATTTGGAAGGATATCTCTATGGATTTTATTACCAACTTACCCAAATCAGGAAATAAATCAGTCATCATGGTGGTTGTTGATCGCCTTTCCAAGTATGCTCATTTATACACCCTTCAACACCCGTTTACGAAATCCACGGTGGCTCAAATTTTCATGGATTAGGGATTCAAGCTTCATGGCATGCCGCACTCTATTGTTTCTGATCACAACCCAACTTTCACAAGCAATTTTTGGCAAGAACTGTTCAAGATACAAGGCACCGAATTGCATCTCAGCACAACTTATCATCCCCGGACTGATGGCCAAACGGAAGTTGTCAACAAGTGTTTGGAAACATATTTGAGGTGTTTTTCCCTAGAAAAGAAAAATCAGTGGGCTCAATGGTAGTACAACACTTCATACCATACAGCTACACACATGACTCCTTTTGAAGTGGTATATGGATAGAAGTCACCTTCAGTTCTCTCATACTTACTGGGTGCCTCGAAGGTCCAGGCAGTTGACCAAACACTTACATCTCGAGAGGCTATTCTCCGTACCCTCAAAGAGAATTTGGTCATGGCACAGAATCACATGAGGAAACAAGTAGATCAAGGTCACTCTGAACGTAAATTTGCAGAAGGGGATCAGGTGTTTCTTCAACTGCAACCTTACAAGAAAACTTCCCTCAAGGCCAAGCATTGTCAGAAGCTAGCACCCAAATTTTATGGTCCTTATACCATTCTCAAGCGTGTGGGACAAGTATCCTATCAGTTAGCTTTTCCCAACCATTCGAAGCTACATCCTATTTTTCATGTTTCATGCTTAAAGAAGGTGATTGGAGCTAAGTGTCAAATTCAAACCAACCTTCCTGAGTTAGCTGAAGAATGATCGATTTGGCTATAGCTAGAAGCCATTTTGGACCAGCGTGAGTGTCGCCTACGTCAAAGAACCATCAAGGAATTGCTAGTCCAGTGGAAAGATACAACTCCAATAGATGCCACTTGGGAACCAACTACCATTCTACAGCAATTTCCTCATCTCAAGCCTTGAGGACAAGGTTGTTTTTAAGGGGGTGGACATGTTAGGGTCCTAACCTGCACATAGATAGAACAATATATTCAGATGTAATAAAGGTCAATATTAATAAGTCCTTTCAATAAAATAGAATAAGGCGGATGTAAGAAGACCTAATAGAAGCTTTTGCTTCTAGAAGGATCTTCCCCTAGATGCTTCTTTTAATAGACATATTTAGTATAAATAAGAGTCGAGGGTATGATAACCCTATCTTGGATATTATTGTAATAGAGATCTGCTCAACTGGAGGTTGCCCCCTCGAAGAGGCACGTGAACATTGCTTTCAGATTCAAAGTGTTATTTTTTTTTTATTCTTATATCATTTCAGTGCTATTGTGGTGAATGTTCTGGTTATATTGTTGTTATTCTACCATTTCTAGCATTTTATTTTTGTTCTGCATACATTTAATATCTTGTATATTACATATTTGAAGTTTGACAGGTTTATGACAGAACGGGGTTATAGTATATGTCATTCTGACCACTGTGTTTATTTTAAAAAGCTAGAAAATGGAAGCTATATTATCTTGCTATTGTATGTAGATGACATGCTTGTTGCAGGGTCTAATATGCAGGATATAAATGTGCTCAAGATTAAATTATCTAATTCATTTGTGATGAAGGATTTGGGTGCTACAAATAAAATCCTTGGTATGAGAATAACAAGAGACGGGAAAAATTGCAAATTGACATTGTCTCAGGGTGAGTACATAGAGAAGGTGTTGGAGAGGTTTAGAATGCAGAATGCAAAAATAGTTAGTACATATTTGGCTAACCATTTCAAATTAACTAATGAAATGTGTCCCAAGACACAGGAGGAGATAGAATACATGTCGAGGGTCCCTTATTCATCACCAGTTGGCAGCTTGATGTATGTGATGGTTTGCACAAGACCGTATATTGCACATGCAGTGGGAGTTGTGAGCAGGTATATGAACAATATAGGTAAAGAACATTGGGAGGTAGTAAAGTGGATTCTCATTATTTAATAGGGAGTGCTACTCATGCATTATCTTTTGGAGGTTCAGACATTGTTCTACAGGGCTATGTTGATTCAAATATGGTAGGTGATAAAGATAGTAGGAGGAGCACCACAGGGTATGTTTTTACTATAGGTGGAACATCAGTAAGTTATATTTTGAAACTGCAAAAGGTTTTTTCACTTTCAACAATAGAGGAAGAGTATGATGTTGCTACAGAGGATAGTAAAGAAATTATTTAGTTACAGAGGTTTATGGAGGAATTGGGAAAGAAGCAGGAGAATAGCAAGTTGTACTGTGATAGTGAGAGTGACATTCATCTTGCAAAGAACTCGACCTTCCATTCGAATACTAATCATATATATATTAGGTACCATTTCATACGATCTGTCTTGGAAGATGGACCTTTGAAGTTGGAAAAGATACACACTAGCCAGAATCCTGCAGACATGTTAACAAACGGAGTAACCAGGGAGAAACCAAGTTCCTGCTTAGTTTCAGTTGGTCTTCAAGCATGAAGATGAAGATGAGAAATTTTCCAGGTCCAAGAAGGATCATAGTCCATCATATACAACAACGATGGAGTTGTTGAGATCGGTCTCCAAGTGGGAGATTGTTCATTGTGGAGCCTGATTATCTTCCTGATTTAGAGGTCTTTGTTTTCATCCCTGTTTATACCCCATGAAGACTTTACACCCCATAAGAATGTACACTCTTCCACGCGTGGGAGTTCAAAGGGGGGTTACCCCCTCTGCGGGGTCTGGAGGAAAGTAGGCCCCTGGAAAGGGTTCGGGGGACAGCATTCCCCGATGGGGGTTCGGGGGTGAAGCCCCCAAAGGAAACTTTTCCTTGTAAATGTATATTTTAATTTCATTGTAAATATGGACTGTTCATTATAAGGTCGTAGATCTAACAGTAGAATTTATGCCATGGTTTTTTACTCTAGAAGGAAACCCTCTTTTATGAGGGAAATGTATTTTGGCTATGCATCATTGTGAATATTGTATTCTGAGTGAGGAGACTGTGATAGAAAGAAGAGGAAGTTATAGCAGGTGTGTTGTAGGTTGTATCCCTTCATTTGTTGGATAATAATAAATGAAGGAGCTGCCAATTTCTCTGGTGGATGTAGCCCACACTGGGTGAACCACGTATATTTGTGCGTCTATTGTATTGTGTATCTTTTGTGTTTTATTTCCACATTTGTTTTATTTTATTGCTCCATGATCCCATTTTTCTAACATTATTGATGTCATAGGATAAGGCTTGGAGTCATATTTCACTCAATGTTTCCCTCAAAATATCAAATATAATCTCTCCTCTTAGAAAGTGGGTCATGTAAAATGTAGGACCAATGAATCTTTCTTAAATAATAAGGCACTTTGGTTTTGACCAATGGTTATGAAATGTTCTCATTGTTTTTCTTCAACCCATGGAATGAATGATTCCACCCATACTGAAACTCTCTCACAAGGTATATTATACACAAATTTCATTTATGGGTCTTATCAGGTATGTCACTCATTTCCTATTTTTTTCCAACAGTCTTATAGTAATCATTGCAAATTTTATGATGGAATTGAAGATTGGTTGGAGGAATCCTACATGTCTACATTTCCCATGAATCAATTATTCCTATATTTGATCCCTCACCGCTCCATTTTTTGCAATTAACTCTTGATGAACATGTGGTTGTAGGTTTGGAGTTACTTGATTGGGTACATTGGAATTATTCTTTCACGTAGCCTTCTTTCAACAAGTGTACGATGGAGTAGGAATAAGGGTAGAGTAGTCTGTTTCTTCATTTCTTACTGCATAGTTAGATGTTTGATTTTACTTTCTCTTGTATAGCATAGACCTTGACTTGTCATGGTTTCTTGAATAAAATCCACCATCTATTTTAGTTCGGTTTGCGGCTCATGATGGCTTGTTTTAATCTAAGTTTATTTTGCATAAAATATTTTTCTTGTCATTTGATACATTTCATTTTTTTGTTTGACTAAAATCTTGGTTTAACTTTGGTTATCATGAGGAAACCATGTGCAAAATTATTTGAGAAGTTCAACTAGAAGATTCATTTGCTTCACTAGAATTCACTCTAATGATTGACAGTTGAATAGTTTGTTATCCTAAGCCTTTTGGGGAAAATGGAAACTAGTTTGAAGGAAACATATCAACTGCTCATGGTTCTATTGTTCATGATCTGCAATTGATTTGCAAACCCTATTGATCAATTTGTTGATGGCTATGTTTCTCACAAAGGATTACGGATCAAAAAATCAATGTTGCAGTATCATGGGTTCATTTACTTGGTTCTCGAAACAAATATTGGTGAGATAACATATGGTTACAAAATATTCTCAGCAGGTATGCTTTTCTATTGACCTGAACCTTTTGAACATAGCTTATTTCAAGAATGTAAAGGGCAGATCAATGATTTTTGTGGAAGAAATTAAAAATATTATAACAGATCATGATCTTTGTAACTTAATTCTTTCATGATAATGTCCATTGAGTAAAATAATTAGAATATTTGTTTTCCTATGAGGGCGTTTTTCATTAGGCTCTTGGTAAATTTATCTCTTCCTTGGCTTTAAAAACTTTTTCTTTTATGGGAAATAAATAGTGTATTTTGCCTCTGGCATGTACATCTCAAAGTAGAACAACAAATTTCATTTTGTTTTTGACTATGTTGAGTATCCAGGAAATATAAAGGTTTAAAGAACACATACACACAAACACTTTGATGTTATATTCTGACACTACAAGCTCCTAAGCCTAATTTTTAAGGAAAAATACTTTTCCCAATCAGTTTGGGTGACAATATAGATATATGCTCCTTGGTCCTATGAGTTCAAATTGTTGAAATCCGTCTTTTTATCATCATTCATTGTCCATTATGAGAGTGAAACATAATATTTTCATATCATATCGCTTCCTTTAATGAATTGGGTATGTTGAATGATATGTTTTCCTCCTTGTTGAAGTTTGAAGGTGTATTTGGAAGCTCTCTTGAATCACATTTAATCTTCTTAATTTTATTTCCCATTCTATTTCTCCACTCTTCGAAAAATCATATGCAACATCTTGACTTGGATTGATTCAATGGTCTTCATTGGTTTTATCTTGATATGACCTTGTTTGAGTTTGCTCATGAAGTTCATTGGTTTGGTTTCCTTCATATTAATCTCGTTGGGGGTTTTACATCATGATGTTCTTGTTTTCTTTAGAATTGGAATTTTCATCGATTGAATGAGTAGGTACATCTGATCCCAGTCATGAAACTCTCAACAGAGCTATTCATGGAATCGGTCCGCAAATTTTTGGGAGTTATGTTGAGAAGGCTCACCAAGAATGATATTTCCAAAACTCAACCAAGAACATAAAACTCAAACCATACAACAGGTTGCACATTCTACGTAAGTATCATTGATTAATCTACAAATCCATGCTCAAAGAAGTTTTAAGAGGAAAAGTGTTACATGCAACCTTGCTCTTTTGTTTCCATTCATGGTGTGGACACTTACCTCATTTTCTGATATTGAACCTATTCAAATCCCAACATACATGATATACAACATGGTTCAAGAAGGTAACAATTGAAGGAGTGTTGATGCCAATAATTTAATGAACATTTTCAGCTGGGAAAGAGCGTTGTGATTCAAGAACAATGACCTCTAATATTGGGGATATTGATCAACCAAATAGTTCTCAAACACACTTCTTCAGGGAATAACTGGTGATCATTATAGACATAGTCGTCTGCTACCTGAATGAAAACTTCCACTTGATAGAACGACATTTAAGCTAAGTCAACTCCACCTCTCTACTGGGATCTTGGCAGCATGAACTGGTAAGACTCATGAGTTGATTTCATGCATCTAAATAGGTATGGTGTCCTATGTTTCCAAATCCATTATCTTTTCTATTAGAGTCCCATACCATCCTAGATACTGACTTTATTTCTAGTTTATATTGTGAGATCCCTGCAAACATGCTCTTCCGGGAGGGAGTTACCTTACTCAATGTTTCTTTTGGTCAAATTATCTAATGGTTAAACATTTATGTTTGAAAATGGATAATGAAGCAATATGCATCAGTGGTCAGTATTTTCATTAATGTTATTCACATTTCAACTATATGCAAATCCCTCTTGTAGAATTTTGTGCTCTCTCGGATAGAAGTACATGGCTTGAAGAAGACACATGGCTTCAGAGAATTTGACCTGATCACAAAATATGTCATCAAGGAACTCTATTCGCAAACTTGATTTTGTGATTATACCTTTAAACCTTCTACACATGATTGTTTTGAGACATTTCTAAAATTTCTAAGATGAAATCAATCTCATGTCTCAAATGGTTTGTTCATGTGGGTACAAGTGCACAATTGGGACCGTGGTTAAATGAGCATGTCATGTCAATGTAGCATAGGTTTTAGGGCTAGAAGACATAGAGTGTGAGTAAAGATCCTGCAAAACTAAAGAAAAAGCAATCTGGTGGACAATGAATTCGAACTCTTTCCAGCCCTTACCCCCTGAAACACAAGGTTGCAAGTATGAACTTGTAGTTTTCATAAAATCATGATGGGGGATGCAATTCTCAGTTGCTCTAGCAATGAAGCCCATCTGAATGAAAATAATACACGTATACACTTTCACATGGATTAGTCTTTCCAATAGGCTGCAAACTTATGGTTGGTTGGGATGCATAAACATTTTAAAGTTGTTGGAAACACTTACACTCATGATCTCTTTCTCATTTTACTTTCCTTACTAAATGCATATCTTTGGTCATCATTTATCCAAGGTTTCATTCTTTAGTTGCAGAAGGTTTTGGTCCGAGTTCGTCTCATATTTCTGAATATGTCTCTTCTCTTTCTTTCCTCATAATATTTTCCCTTGAAGGAAGTTCATTCTCTGATTTTTGTTTGTGTTTCAATCCCTCATTATATTTGATGAAATACAAACATCTCACCATTGTTTGTCTTCTACAGGAAACACATTTGCACAAGAAACAGGCTCAAGTCAGCTTGCATCTCTTTCCTATCTCATGAGATGAACTAGGGGTCTCTGTTTGAACATGAATAAGAATTGTTTTGAACTATTGTAACAATGGTCAAACCATGACTTAACATAGTGGTTAATCAATGTTCATTATTTCATATTAGTTGGTGATAAAACCCTATGTAATGGGGGAACCATCCACACACTAAGAAGTTTCTCACATGAAAGTTGAAGTGTCAAAGTATAAAGGATTAAAATCAAAATGGATAACCTTATTTATCCAGGTGTAGCAAATATTCAAATAAATCTCAATAGATGCCAGCCATCACATATTAGGCTAAAAGTTCAACGCTTTCCCCATCCACCGGATGTTAAGCATGCACTAAATAAACTAGGAAGGAATGGGAAAGAAATCTTGAAAAAATTAGGGGACTTGTCGATATCTCCGCTAAGGCTATGGATGCTTTCTTGCAATAGAGAAAGGTATGTGATGCCGTGATGACTCCATCATGGATATGGATTCTTGCAGGAAGTGGAGCAACGCCTGTGAGATATATATATACACACCTGGTGAAAATCGTTCTTTGTCCCAAACCTATATCGACCCCAACATAGAGATACCATCATGAATCATCGATTCATTTTAAAGAAATAAATCTCACCAAAATTTGTCCTCTATTTACAGTAGAAAAGGTCCACTAGCTGACATGCAAGAGTCACCAGTGAGCCCACCACAATGGAATCTTTCAAGTAACAGTTTCACATTATTTATGAATTTTTTGATCTTAAAGGTAATTTTATGACCCTCTACATTTTCTAATTATAAGTTAAGGAAGACTAGCATATATTTTGGCTTCACCCAGTGTGCTGCCAATTGTTGTGTTTGCACAACACCCTCCCTAATTTATTTTCTTACCTTTTCCCTAAGAGAATAAATTCCCCCCCCCCACTAAACTTTTCTACTGGAAATCCTCTTAGCCTCTCTCACACAAATGAAAAATCCCAAGTCTCTCTTCTCACTCTCTATGATTTACCACTTGCAACATTTCTTCAAATCACTCTGACCCGTCGATAGAAAGTATTGGTGAGTTCCCTCATTCTTCACCCATATGTAGTGTATCGACAAACATCCTTCTTCTCTATCAATACATCCAATACCACAAGTTAGTGATTTCCTGGTCGATACATCAACACTGTCAATCCTTGATCATCGATACACCAACGTACTTCCTCTCATATTCATTGATACATCGCGTATCGGTGAGTTTCCTCTCATCTTCTCGATGCATCACTTATCGAAAAAGTTCCTTCATTTCTATTTGATACACAATGTATCGAAGAGGCTCATCTCTCTCTCTCTCTCTCTCTCTCTCTCTCTCTCTCTCTCTCTCCAACACACTACTTTTTGATGAGTTTCCCTCTTCTATCGTCAATGCACCAGCAGAAGGATGTTGACCCTTCATCGACACTCAACATATCAACAACGATCTTCTTTCTCTCACCGACAACAATATTATTTCTCTCACCAACATCGAACCTATCAGATATACACCTACATATTAAGGCCTCTCATGTTCTCCTCCAGCTCATATCCTTCTCGTTCTTCCCACTAGTTAGGTTCCTATCATTTCCAATGATTAAGCATTACATTCCTGACTAGATAATTGATGATTGATTTCCTACCTCGCTTAATCTACATCATGTTTCAATTGTAATTAAATATGTTTGTGTCACCAACAATTTTCATTACACATACCATACCATCATACATGTTTTTCACCTTCTTGTTTTTATGACTAACCATGATCGTGAAAGTGTCATCCATAATCGAGTGGGCTAATTGCAACATATATAACACTCATGTTGGCTTTGAATTGCATCTCAAAGGAGAATCGGTCCTCCTAGATCATAAACAATGTTAAGCACTCCAAAGGGCTCTCACTAGAATCCCTTCCTTGTGCTCTCTATGTTGCAAAAAATGGCACCTCAATAAAACATTGTATGAGAAAGTTATGGACTTTTGAACTCAAGATCTTGTTGTTGCTAGCTGGAAAAAGGGACACTTAAAACTTTTTTGATTTGTCTTCCTTTAAAGGAGGATTTGTTGAAAACTTCTATGGACATAGAGGAGGATTTCCCGTGAAATTATCTATAACTTGTTGAAAACTCCTCAGAAATTTGTTGAAAACTTCTTCAGACACAAAGGAGGAGTTCCCATGAACTTCTCTAGAACTTATTGAAAAATCCGTCGGAAGTTGTTGGAAAATTCTCTGGAATTTGTTGAAAACTCCTTCGGAAGTTGTTGGAAACTTCTCCGGAAGTTGTTGGAAAAATATTTGGACATAGAGGAGGAGTTCCCATGAACTCCTCCAGAAGTTGTTGAAAACTCCTATGAAAGTTGATGGAAACTTCCCTGAACACAGTGGAAGAGTTCCCACAAACTTCTTTGGAACTTGTTGAAAACTCCTCTGGAAGTTGTTGAAAACTCCTTTAGAAGTTGTTGAAAAATTATTTGGACATAGAGGAGGAGTTTCCATGAACTTCTCTGGAACTTGTTGAAAAATCCTCCATGAGTTGTTGGAAACTTCTTCGAACACAGAGGAGGATTTCCCACGAACTCCTCCAGGACAGGGATAGGACCCTACACTGTCTTTCCTATTTTTTCCATAACTTTTGACTCAGATGCCCATTTTGTGTGTTCCTTATACCATTGGAAAGGTATTTATGAGATATACAAAGTCCATTTTATATGATTTGAGAAATTACTAACCAATTATTTACATTTTTCAATATGAATATATGGCACCTTGTTGACATACCCTGGGGACACAACATCTCAATTGTAAATAGAGGAACTAGGAATCGAATTCAGGGAAGCTTATACGAAATTTCAATTAATTAATGTTTCATTTATACATGTTCGAATGCTTGGGTTTAATAATTTATTTTGAGGTTACTCAGATATATCTCATTTGTTTCATGTTGAATGGTGTTAAGTACCAATGCCAAAGGGACGTCATACTCAACATCCTTGCAATGTGATCTACAACCAAGGATGACAGAGAAACAACAATAGCAACAATTTTCATAGCAACTTGAAGCAACGAAGGTAATCGAGCTCAAATGAATGAAGAGGAATTTTAAACCCACGATGATCAATTATCAAACTCTGAGAATGAATCATATTCCCATGTCCAGACCTGTCTCCATGGTGGGTGAAGTGCATTGTGGTCAAAATCCATGATGGCCCACTAGCACTAAAAGATAAATTTGAATTGTAATTGTGTATTATACATTAAATCATAAAACTTCATGTTTTCCTTGTTCTCTTGTCATTATGAAAGGGATAAGGACAAAAGTTTGTAAATAAAATGTAATGATCCCAAGCCATTATGCAAGGATCATCACTGTTTTGGTGTCTTTTTAAAACTTTTTCTGAGTGAGGTATTTCATCAAACACTTTGCTGATCTACTTTTTAGATGTGTTTATATGTGTGTATGCAGCAAATAACAGAAACAAATAACCATGGAACACACCTCAACCATATGCAATAACATAGACAAGCCAAAACATCTCAAATATTCTTTTCATAAAATAGAGAAACCTGCTACAATGAAGATGCTGATCTGGAATGCTCAACAGATGGCCAAGAAGATAGACAATAGATAAGAGCTGCTACAAAATGCTCCCGCTAATACAAAAGATGCCTCCAAAGGTTGAATAAGAAATGAAGATCAATACAAGCAGATATGAATGCCAAACTCCCCAACTGAAGAATGCCATGCTCCAATAGAAGGCTGAAACCCTCAATAACTCGGCCCTACTGCCAAAAGTGTCCAATCACCCTAAGAAATATGCCAACTGGTAGATCGGGTGATGGTAAGAACAACCCAGGTGCCCGAATCTCCAAGATCCCTCTCAACCTCTGTAGATCTTAAATCCCCCACTGAATGGTGTGCCCCACTGGATGATTGAAGCCCTAGATAGTTCAGCCCTGCTGAAGGAGGCCTCCAAATGCTCTGAAACTCTCCAGAAATATAGATCGGGACACTGCAAGTCACTAGGTGAAGTCTCAGGGCCAGATCTGAAGTGTAACCCCACCAAACAAACTAGATCTGGATCTCAAAAATGCCCTCCTTCTCTTCAATTCGCCCCACGGCTCAAGAAATAATCTGAGCCATAAAAATATCTTAGAAAGCACTAGATCTGATGTCCAAGGCTCTGTAATGAAAACCCAAGTGATAGAATCCTCAATAGCCCTGCCAATCTCCTATAGTGAATCTCTCTCCAAATATGGTGCGCCCCCTTTGCTGGAAACCCCCAATGGTGCACCCTCCTCCTCTTCATGTGCCTGTGGTTGTGTAGAACCTCCTGCACTGATGTAGATCTGACTAGAATGGTGTGGGAGATTATTACATCTCTGAGACCAAGCTTGGGACAAGCTAGGTGGAATCTTTCACCACTGAATCGTCCTCTAAGATTTGTTAAGTCAAAACCCTCAAAACCCCCAAGAGATGGTCTCACTAGCTAAAGCCAGATATCAAACTGATAAACATACATGAATGAATGAGAAGAGGCCCTTGCCTTTCCTTTATACTTTTTGGCTCACCTTGTCCCTCTAAAGTGACTTTCATTTTATTAATATTTAATTAATTAATTAAA
>ML778801.1:20603-33675 GCA_009831015.1 Picea engelmannii | reverse complement strand
ACCTTTGAAAAGCTCCTTATCTCTCCTTGTGGCTTCCCTGGCCACTGAAAGTCACTTCTAGCCATCCCATCCTGTAGTGTTTCTCCTCCCAATTCCAATGAGCTATTACACTGAGAGGTTCCTCCAAGTAATGTGCCCAAAATAACCTCTTCAGTGATTTCATTTAACTTATAGCTCAAAATAGTCAAAGTCATGGAAATCGTCAGAATGCAACGAAACCAAATACAACCTGTGCGGAATGGCTCATAATGATGGAATATGATCATCCATGCAAGTTGGACCCCACAATGCCTCTCAAATACCCTTGTACTTTCTATAACATCCATATGACTACTATGGTCATCATAAATCTCTGCATTGTGATGATGTCCAAAGTGGGGACATTACATAAAAGGTCATGGGGGAAGGCAAAAGGCCAAGAGTCACATTGAAATTAAATAAATACAAGGATTGTATCCAAGAAAAGGGATTTTTGGCTCTTCAAGCATTGTCCATTTTCTGAACTATTTTGGGAATATGGTGTTAACTAAAATTAAGAAGCCCTCCTTGGAGATTTCATGTACTATTACATAAAGTTTTAATCAGGATAAGCCTGTTTGGCAAAGCTATTTTTGGAAGATCTATTATTCTCATGTTGGACGTATTGTGGACTACTCCTTTTTTTTTTCTCAGGACTCAGGTAATGTAAGGATGTACTTCATATTGTAGACTAATCTTATGTATGATGGTTGCATTCTTATTTCTATTCTTCGGAGAATGTTTGTCTAAATTGATGGGCATATAATCGTAAATGATTTTTTAAATGCTATACTATTATGTATTTGTATTCATTTATTCATAATTTTGACTCTTCTCTGTGTGAACTATTTCCCAGGCCCTCAACAGGAGCATGATTGGTTATATGTTTACTTTCTGTTTACCTTAGTTTCGTCTGGATGCATGCATCTTAGATTAGTTTCATTTCATTATTTAGCTTAGTACACCTTCATCGATGTACCGATCTACAACCGGTAAAGTTAAAACCAGAAATGGTTGTCGAGATAGAATCTATATGGATTCCCTATTTCAAACAATGAAAGGTATGATTGGAACTTCTAATAAGGGATAACCCATGTTGTTGACAAAGGGGAATTTTTCCCACATCAACAGAACCATAGAGTGAATTTTATGTTGGGACAAAGGTCTATTTTTTCATCCTTGGAGATGGTGGAAGGTGCAAGAAAATGAAGGATATGGGGCTTGGATGATGGTGAAAATCCAAAGAATAGTTGGAGAAGGATTTGGTGTAGAGTAGAAATGTTAGTGAAAGATAACAAGTGGCGATAGTGTGATATGAAACCCAGGGGTGATTAGTTTCCAATAATTGATTGACTATGTCACTCCTTCAAAGGGTCAGCTATAGATCATTTTACTTGATTGATTTTCAATTAAAGTTAAAGCTGAAGTCTTTATAAGATTGAATTTGAAGTGAATAAAAACCCCTTTAGTTTCCTTATGTGTTATATGTCATTCTTGCATTTAATATTCTATGTGCGGAAATTTCATGGAAAATCAACATAAGAACATAATACACATAATGGGTATGACACTTCCCTTGATAAAGGAGTTCACCCAATGTGGGCTACGTCTCTGGGTCATCCTCCAAAGCTTGACCGCTTTATTCTCCTCATTGTAATGATGTCTCTCATTTATAAGTTGTAAGGCCAAAGTCCCTTTTCGGTGACGACAACAAGATATCAAAATGTGATAAGGAATGTATACAAGCTTCACAAGTTCTCATGCTCATGAGGCATACATGATGTTGACATGGACATTGTTGGCACAGGGGAAAACCCAAGGTTCAATGTTCAAGAGCGCACCAACAAATCCCTAACTATCGGCCCTTTCGGCAACACCTGCAAAGCAGATGAAGTCTCACCCGAGGTAGAGGCAGGGGTGGTTGCAAGACTCAGGTGTCTGCAACCTTAGCTAGGACACAGATCTGTGATTATATCCTTTACAGAGAACTCAGCATCATTCATTCATGATTTATTCACCCTTATTGTACTTTGCAGATAAGACAAAACATCGCAGTACTTGCTCAGATATCAGATATTTCAGTTCTTAGTAATAGCAAAACATATTAGATTATGTAGATCAGCACTAAGCATCCTCATACACATCATATATACTATTCATATACATCTATTGAATAAAAAATAATAAGCAAATATATCTAATCATGACATAGCACTTAACAGGATAGTAAAAACACAAGGAAGCAACAGAACCAAGCATGACACACAGGATTACGTGGTTCACCCCCACCCTGGGGCTATGTCCACAAAGTCTTCTTCTTCTTTATTATATTTGGTCAATCTGATTACAACACAGATCTTAACTTGTACTCCGCATAGGATAGGGTATCTGCGTGCACCTCGCTAGATCCTGCCTCCCCACGTAGATCTAGCACAGAGCCTTCTTACAATCTGTGCACTCAGCACTTACAACACTTGCACTCAAGTATGCAAGCCTCTTACAATCATGCACAGAGCATTTACATTCGATCATACAGATCTAATTACTAGCACTAAGCCATCGACATCTCTTACATTGCCTAGATACTTATTTATACTTTACATCATAGGCCTAAACATGGGTAAACCCATGGGTTGACATCCCTTTCCCATTACATTAACTAAATACCCTAAAAGGGCCCCAAAAGTGGTTCGAGATCCTATGATCTCTACTTTTCTTGGTGCTCCATCTTTGATAGGGTGTCGATGTCCAAAAACGGTCAAATATGACCAAGTGTTCCTCAAAACTTGGTCAATGGCCAACAGGCCCCCAACACTCACCTGTGACTCATCCCGAGTCACTCTGGTTTGATCAGCTCCACTTCGAATGTCTCTAGATTGGCCTGAGCTACTTCAAGCTACTGTAGTGCAACAGCCTCTTGCTCATTGAACTCCTGGATCACTACGTCATTTACTGGTCCTTCCATGCGTTGTTCTGTAGTGATGACAACCTGTTCAAGCTCGGTTGCCTGGCTCTCAACTTCAGTGAACAATTGGCATGATTTCTCTTGGAGTGGTTGAAGTTGTTGAGAGACTTCCATCACTTTAATTTGCATCATCTATACCTATTGTTGGGCGATGTGTTGTTATGGAAATCGCTTCATTCTCTCGGTAGGGGTCAAGGCCTTCAACTGCTCCTATAGTGTATTTGCATACTGCTTTGCTTCTTGGAGTTGTGCTTCTAATGTTTGCAATTCTGGGTTCTCTGTGAGGTTCTCATAAGTCTGGGCACTTCTAGCGCTCAACTGCTTACACTCCAAAGCCAAGGTTTTTAATCGACCAACTATGCTACGAGCAGTTGCTTCCCTCAAATCTCTTACTTCTTGTGGAGTCTCGGGCATGGTATGAAGTTCCAAATCTGTGATACACTGCTGAAGTTATTGGATTACTTCTTTAAGTTGTGCCACCTGTTGTGGGACACGTTCTTCAATTTTCACTTCAATGACCATCATAGAGCAAAGTTCTTTGTGAACTCTTTCTTGTACTTCAAGTTGCTCTGCTAGCAACTAGTCCTTGCTCTGTTGTAACTGTGCTTTTTCCTCCTCCCACTTCGCTTCCAGGGAAAGATTTTCCTATTCTTCCTTCCTCTGTTGTACTATATTTGTGCTTTTTACTTGTGTCAAAGCCTGGGTGGCTTGCACTATGTCTTCTTGAGCTCGTCGAAGGTGATCTTCGACTTTCTCGGTGATCTGGCGTAATTGGGTGGGCTCATCAGTTGTTCATGTTGTTTCAATTGTCAAGGGTGCCATAGAAACTGCTCTTTTGGACTGGAGTACCTTCTGCACTTCTTGAAATTCACCCTTGATTTGACTGAATATCTCCTCTTGCTTCGCTTCTTACTTTTCTATAATCTCTAGTGAGGCATCATTCAGCACAGTGATCAGGAAGTCAAAGTCATCTTGTGTAAGGGTAGTTTTGAACGTAGTTCGGGTGGCCTTAGCTTTCTTTCAGGATGAGGGATTTTGTGGGGTAGTCTTCCTTTTCTTGGAGGGCTATTCCTCCTCTCGAGACAGAGTAACCTCGCCTTTGTTTTTCTCAACTTCTATGCCACCTAGTTCTTCACCATCACCCCCCTTCGCAGGTGAGATCGAAGTAGTCTTCATGGATGTGCTATGGATATCTTGAACTTCCACATCCTTCTTAGTATTGCATGGTCCAGGTGTATCCAGCATAGATTCAGGGCTATCCACATTGGGCATCTCTGTGGGGTCTTTTGGAAGAAGGAGGCCCATCGACCATTACTTGGTAATCTTCTCCAAGTCTTCTTCTGTCAACTTGTAGTATGAATGGAGTTTCTGTTTGTGCTCATCTGTGTGCATTGTGATATAGGTGAAGTGGCGGTCTGCACTAAATTTGATCAAAGGTCTAAACCTATGAAGTGTGTTTGGTGTGAGGCATGGTGTAGACTGGATTTCATTCTTTAATTGGTTTTAATAAGCGTGGAAGACGACATTGGACTGCCACTTCTTGTTCATGTCACTGGAGTACCATAACGTACAGAACTTCGTGGCCAGTGGTTCAAAGGGTTTGATCTCTGAAAAAGTGGCACCTTCTAGTAGCTCCCAAGCGATGAAAGTGATGAGTATGAGAAACCAAATAAAGTGGAAGTCATACCCTTGTCTTGCACTTGTCTGCAGTCAAGCTCTAGCTGATTTTCAAGGTACTTTGCCCAATTCATTTGTAGTCCCTCCACGCACTTCCCTGCGAGGTCGACTACAAATCCAGTCACCTGTGTGGGTCTATTCTTGCAGACTAACTTTCCTATGATTAGTTGGAAACTGAGGCACACTGTTGCATTCTCAATGGAGGCTACCTTGTAACCTCACGTGCCCTTCTCTAGATCACCATATGTGTCTTTTATTCGCTGGGAGAGAGCAAGATCTGTGGTCTTTCCAAGGTAAAACTCATGTGTTTCAGGGCCTTGCATGCTTATCCCTGTGATTCAATTGATCAGAATAAGATCCACAGTGATGCGGCGATCCAACCATAAGTATCCTCCATGGTAGCAGGACAACAACAATTTGATGCATGCATTCACTTCCTGATGCCTCCCAAAATGAGGAATCTTCATTACATTGAGGAGGGTTGACTGCACGAGGTTATGGGTCCATTGTTGAGGTACAATATTTGGGTTCCTTCCTTTTGTGATAGTTAAGTACTTGTGCGGGGCTAGCATACTATAAACTTTGCGATCTCCAAGGTTAAAATCACTAAATTTCAGCGTTGTGAGCTTATCCTGGGTAGCAGGAACTGCGCGCACCCCTTTCAGGAGGTACATAGTGATCACAACATAGTATAAGTCTCTGGGTACAGTGTCTCAATTCACTGTGCTGCTTAGTGGTGGGATATACTTAGGAAATATACTTGGGATCATCTTCACAGTGGCAAAGTCGTTTCCAAGCTTAGATCATCTTTTCGAAGTCAGTTGGGATGGTCCTGCTCGAGCAGTGGAGGGGGAAGCTGGAAATGCTCCTGAGGACAATGCATGTACACCTATAGACATTCCTCGCTCTGACATGACTCTCTCAGTCATTAAGTCAATTAAAACTTCTTCAATGATTCTCTTAGCAGCGCTGAGCTCGTCCGACATACAAGCTTGGGTCAGCTAGCTCGGGTGCGAAAGGAATTCAGAGACTTTAGTGAATAGTATGGGAACAAGGCAATGATCTCAGGGTGAGTTAATCTCAGGTTTCATGCTCAAATTCTTACTTAGAAAAAACTATTCTCAGTGCATGGTGCGATGGACTAAGTAGGGAAACTTAGTAACGATTTGATGGCAACAGTTATGATCCTTCATTAACTCTTGTTTGACCCGTTATGGCGCTTTTCAACGGTTGAATGATGAACCTTTATTGCTTTTCTTCCTGTTCGGAGCAGAAGTCAAATGGATATATCGGCCCCAACGGCTATATTGCTTCGTCATGGCGAAGTACTCTATGTCATTGTTCTGATATCTCGGCGAAGTTCCAATTCTGCAATTTTTCTGTCTACAAAGTATCCTCTAGAACCTCTTGTAACCTTACAGTATTAGCCCTTTTATTTCTTAACTTTATAGCCTTCTTCCCAGTGAGCTTCGTCTCAGTAATTCTTTTACCATTCTGATGCTTATCTTCTGTGGTCTTAGTTACTTCGTGTTGTTGAAAGTCTTTCCTAGGGTTCCTAGATAATACTTCTTCTGTATCAAAAACTCAATCTTCTGTGAATCCTCGAGTGTTCTCCTAGCCTCGACATCGTAGTTGATAGTATTAAATATCTGTGATCTTCTCTTTTATTCTTCAATCAAGTGCATGATCCTTCCGGTCATAAAGTCTTTTAACTCTTGCTTCTTCTGTTCCAAAACATCTTCTTCCTCTTTTCATTTGGGTTTTTCTCTATCAATCCAAGGTTTTCCTATGAGCATGGTAAACGGGGCATTGTCTTCAACAAATTTAATAATCTCAAAGTCTTCCTCTGTCGAAGTTCCATTGACATTCATAGGTATCTGGGCTATCCTTCCACATAGGTTTACTAGCTTTCCTCTGAATAAACTTGTTCCTCCTAGGGAAGGGATTGTGGAAGGCTTTCCTATAGCTTCCCAAGTTCTTTCTAGCATAATGTTCACTTGTGATTCTTCATCAAGAATACAGTCAATGTCAAAGTCCCCTATTCTTTCTTTGACTTGCTCCTTTTCTTTGAAGATCTCTGATAGCCTAACATGTCAGTGATCATTCAAGGTGTCTTTCATCTGTAGCAATATCTTTTCTGATTCCTTCTGAGTTTCTACTATTTATGGATATGCCTTAGGGTTTTCTTCATTTAGATTCATTCTTTCAAGCTTAACAATCATTCTAGGGAAATCCAACACTTCATGGTCCAAAGCTTTGCAATAGAGACAACTAGGTCTTCCACCAAGGCATTCCTTAGCAAGATGTCCCGGTCTTCTGCAACTGTAACAGAGGGTTAACCCTCTCTTTCATTTAAATGTTCCCCAACTTCTTCTGTACTGCACACCAGGATCATGGAAGCTAGCCTGCATAAAACTCTTTCTAGGATCCTGCATCCACTTGTTAGTCTAGATGTTCTGTCTAGGCATAGGTATAACATATCTATCATTATACTTATCAAATCTATTCATATCAAACTTTCTTTCATCTATTAATGCCCTAGTTTTGAAGCTAGGACAAAATCTATCAAGAATACGTAGATCCATGCTTTAGAAACAAAAAATTTCACTTATCTTACTTCTACAGAGCACAAATCTTTCAGATCTAAAAACTGTTGACTATTCTTACCTTTATTAGAGCAGAGAGCTTACAGATCTTACCTCTTTTCTGCAAATTTGACTTCTTTCTTTCAAAAATTTCCACTTTTACTTTTCTTAGAGCACGGAGTGTTCAGATCTTGCTTCTTTTCTTTGGATCTGATCTTATTCTTGGAAAAAGCTTCACAAGTCGAGGAATAATTTGTGCACTAGGGAAACAGATCTACGCACAGAGCTTTCTTTTGCACAAAGTTTCTTCTTCCTCAGTTCCCAGAAATCACAGTTTTAGGTCTCGGCAATGAAACCATTTTTTGGCACAGGGGAAAAACTAGGGTTCAATGCTCAAGAGCACACCAACAAATCCCTAACTACCGGCCCTTTCGGCAACACCTGGGAAGCAGATGAAGTCTCACCCGAGGTAGAGGCATGGGTGGTTGAAAGACTCAGGTGTCTGCAACCTTAGCTGGGACACAAATCTGTGATTATATCCTTTACAGAGCACTCAACATTGTTCATTCATCACTTATTCACCCTTATTGTACTTCACAGATAAGACAGAACATCGCAGTACTTGCTCAGATATAAGATATTTCAGTGCTTAGCAACAACAAAACATATTAGATCATGTAGATCAGCACTAAGCATCCTCATACACATCAGATATATTATTCATATACATCTATTGAATCACAAAACATAATAAAATATATCTAATCATGACATAGCACTTAACATGATAGTAAAAACACAAGGAGGCAACAGCACAAAGCATGACACACAGGTTTACGTGGTTCACCCCCACCCTCGGGCTACATCCACAAAGTCTTCTTCTTATTTATTAGCTTTGGTCAATCTGATTACATCACAGAGCTTAACTTGTACTCTGCATAGGATAGGAGATCTGCGCGCACCTCGCCAGATCCTCCTTCCCCATGTAGATCTAGCTCAGAGCCTTCTTACAATCCATGCACTCAGCACTTACAACACTTGCACTCAGGTCTGCAAGCCTCTTACAATCATGCACAGAGCATTTACATTCGATCACACAAATCTAATTACTAGCACTAAGCCATTGACATCTCTTACATTGCCTAGCTACTTATTTATACTTTACATCATAGGCCTAAACATGGGTAAACCCATGGGCCAACATCCCTTTCCCATTACATTAGCCCAAAACCCTAAAAGGGCCCCAAAAGTGGGCCGAGATCCTGTGATCTCTGCTTCTCCTGGCGCTCCATCTTTGATAGGGTGTCGATGTCCAAAACGGTCAAATATGGCCAAGTGTTCCTCAAAACTTGGTCAAGGGCCAATATACATCATCCCCACAAACTCAATACATAAAAAAAGAGGAAGAATAAAATATGACCCCCATCATCATGGAGCCATAGAGTGCCTTAGATTTGCTACTCAGATCCAAGCATATATATGCAACCCATACAAAGATCCTGTAACTATGAGATTTAGAACTGCTTTGTTGGCCACTTATCATGCAAGTGCCACAATTTCTATGTCACATGTAACTAATTGGTTTTATGTGGAAGAAAAGAAGAAAAGAAAATATAGAAGGAATAAGCTAATCATGTTGCCTTTTTGTAGCCCTTCCATGCTCTTTTAGAACTGTAACAAGCATACTATGCTGCAACATTTAATGAAAAAATAACATAATGAAAAGCATGCTTACATTGGCTTCTCCAGAACTTATCTTATTGGTTTGAAGCTATGCTACAAAAACGAAGCTCACCATTGGATTCACATCGCCGAATTACCTAAAAACGACTGCAACTTGTCTCCATCAGACACAGGCACCTTTAGGCCTCCTTTGGACTTTTGTCTCGATCCATGTGCCCTGTACAGCCTGGGTGGACTGGTGCACGCTCCTCCCGTGAATTGGCAGAACCTGGCTTAAATAGAATCTGAGCGGACAAATTTCCCACCAATACCATTGGGTGAGTTGGTTGTTAGCACTAGTGTTAAGGCGTTACATGTGGGGGGAGGTTCCAGGCTCAAACCCGCGGGCCTCCCCTTTTTGGGTCTTGGTTACAACCTTTGCTAAATTTGGTGGTCGACTTCTAAACTTGGTGGATGCACTAGATATGGAAGGACCTTTGCTAGATTTGGTGGGGGGCCGTTACATATATATATATTGGTCAAGGGCCCTCATTGGGCATTTCAGGGGTGCCATTTGGCACCTTCTGATTGGGCCACATGGCATTCAACTATCGTCCCATTGTTGTCCAGTCATCTACCATGTAGGCATGACATCATGTTAAGAACCAAATATCAATATAGCATAGAAAAACCTTAGAAAAAGTACTCAATGCCTTGAAAAAGAGATAGTTTCATATAATAAGCCTCTTCAAGGGGGCAACCTCCTTTTACCCCACTTAAATGTTCAAGTACAAGATGATTCAAAATGAAAATGTCTCATTGGTATATATAGGAGTTATAATTACAACTAATGGCCTAAAGATGACATAAATAAAATAACATTACTAATATAATATGCCTCAATTCAGGGGTAATGAGCCAATATTAGGGCTTAACATGACCCTCCCCTTGAGACTGTTAATGTTTATGCCATTATTATAGTTCTTTGCATTTCAATAGATAAGAGCATAATAAGAACAAGATCACTGAGAAATACACATTCATAAGAGACACAACATTTATCCTGGGAAACCCTCTAGGTGAAGAAAACCCAGCAAAAACTTCCTTATCATAAATGGCTTATACAATGTTCAAGAGATAACTCAAACCAATACAGAAATTCCTCCCCAAGAGATGTGCCACTCTTCTTCTCCTCTCTCTGGTAATTGTAGCTTTCCTCATAAGAGAAATGAGAAAGTGAGTTGTGTATTTGAAGTGAGGCGCTACCCTCTTATTTATACCAGACTAGCACGTGTGAAAGGTCACAACTGGCAGGGTCGACCTCTCACTCTGGGTGGGTAAACCCATCTTTAATTAATTCTGGGTCTTTCATAATAACTGTTGGGGCCGACTTCTTATTCTGCCCTTTGTAATTGTCCGATGACCAATCCGCAAAAGGGGATTTGGTCCTTATACAATTACCGACATGATTAATCCACAATGGGGATTAATCCAATAACAAGAATAATAATAATGACATGATTAATCCTCAATGGGGATTTAATCCAATAATAAAAATAATAAGAATGCTCTTCGCAGTTACATTATTTCAACACTCCCCCTTAACAAGAAGGGTATTCTTCATCAGCATCAGGCGAGAGAGGTTTGCATCATCAGTGGCATCTGGAGGACAGTATCGTCAATATCATCTTGAACCATTGTCTAGCACATTTACGAGTCATTGAAAGTTTTCTTCATCAGCAACAGTAGCATTCTCGAAGGAATGATATCATCATCTGCATCAAATATGTATCAGTAAAAATGATACCTCATCACAGCACTAGGCTGGCACATCATAGTACTACACTAGCTCAATGTCATAGCGGTTAAGCTAGTAGCTCAGTGTCAGTCATATCTTGCTTTACGTCTAACAACTAGGTCAGAAGAAAGCCATATCATCATCTTGCTTTACGTCTAACAACTAGGTCAGAAGCGAGGAATCACAACGTCATGCTTTACGTCTAACAACTAGGTCAGAAGCATGACTCATCTTGCTTTATGTCTAACAACGAGGTTAGAAGCAAGGAACACATCAACATCTCACTTTACGTCTAACAACGAGGTCAGAAGCAAGGAATCATCTTGCTTTATGTCTAACAACGAGGTCAGAAGCAAGGAATCAGTGGTGTTATGCTTTACGTCTAACAACTAGGTCAGAAGCATAACTCATCTTGCTTTATGTCTAACAACGAGGTCAGAAGCAAGAATCACACAGTGTCATGCTTTACATCTAACAGTGAGGTCAGAAGCGTGACTCATCTTGCTTTACATCTAACAGTGAGGTCAGAAGCAAGGATCACACAGCATCATGCTTTACGTCTAACAGCGAGGTCAGAAGCATGACTCATCTTTATTTACGTCTAAGAGTGAGGTCAGAAGCAAGGAATACATCTATTCCCCCTTTTAGGGAGGGTCCTTTCGAACAATACCAATCTTATCTCGAAAGTGTTCAAACTTTACATGAGATAGAGGCTTAGTCAACACATCAGCAACCTGTTCATCCGTGCTAATGTATTGGAGCTTCAAGGCTCCTCTATGTACCATGTCACGGATGAAATGATGGCAGATCTCTATGTGCTTCAACCTGTCGTGGAACATAGGATTCTCTGTCATTTTAATATAGCTTTGATTATCACATAGAATCGCGGTTGCTCTCATCTCTAAATCAAATAGGCCTGTCAGCAACTTTCAAATCCATATAGCTTCGCAGCTAGCAGAACATGCGGCAATGTACTCTGCTTCCACTGTGATGAGAGAAATACTGGATTGCTTCCTACTCTACCATGATATCATAGTTGATCCCAAACTGAAACAGCATCCGAAAGTGCTTTTTCTATCAGCAACGCTTCCTGCCCAATCTGCATCAGTATATCCACTCAGTGTGAAGTCATGATATCCATCATAGCTGAGACCATAATCCATTGTACCTTTAAGGTACCTCGTCACATGTTTTGCAGCCACTAGGTGAACACGTCTGGGCTCTACCAGAAACTGACTCAAGGTGTTCATTGCAAAACAGATGTCTAGTCTGGTGTTCATCAAGTACATTAGTGATCCAATAATCTGTCTGTACAAAGTGGCATCTATCAAATCTGACGAAGTATCGACCAGCAGCTTCAGCTTTGCTTCCATGGGAGTATTCATGGACTTGCATTCTATCATGTCGAATCTCTTTAAGATTTCGATTGTGTACTTCCCTTGGTTTAAGGAAGATTCTCTCTGGACTCTGCCATACCTCAAGGCCTAAGAAGTAATGCGTTAGACCAAGGTCTTTCATTTCAAATTATGCGGCAAGTCTCTATTTACATTCAGCGATGAGATTTTCTTCTCTAGTTAAGAATAAGTCATCCACATACAATAATAGTATTACTGGTTCATTATCCATAATTTTGAAGTAGAGATTTGAGTCTACTTTACTCTTGGTAAAGCCTAAGCTCGTCAAGAAACTGTCTATACGGCCATACCAAGCTATGGGATCTTGCTTCAATCCGTATAAGGATTTCTTCAATTGGTAGACATGAGACTTCCTATCTTCAACCTCAAATCCTTGGGGTTGCTCTATATACACTTCATCTTCGATAACACCATTCAGGAAAGTTGTCTTCACATCCATCTGGTATAGCTTCCACTTCATCTTAGCTGCAAGAGCTATAATGGTCCTGATCGAAGTGTATCTAGCCACAGGAACGAATGTCTCTTCATAGTCAATGCCTTCCTTCTGGGAAAAATCCACGAGCGACAAATATTGCTTTATACTTCTCAATACTTCCATCAACAGCATGTTTTATTTTGAAGAGCCATTTTGATGATACCACATCCTTACTTTTTGGTCTGGGAACTATTTCCCATACATCATTCTTTATTATGGATTGGTATTCCTCTGTCATGGCATCTGCCCATTCCTTCTTCTGGATGGCCTCTTCAAAAAATGTGGGCTCTTCATCAAGTAGATTGCACATCAAAGTCGTGTAACTGGAAAATGTCTTTGGTCTCTTCACCTGTCTTGTGGTTCCTTCTGGAGCACCATACTTCTCTCCATCTTGAATAAGCTCTCTTTCCCAAGCAGGCTTTCTTTTATGGGAGAAGGTCATTTGAGGAGGTTCTTGAACTTCTGTTATATCATGAT
>ML778800.1:1264778-1290522 GCA_009831015.1 Picea engelmannii | reverse complement strand
AAATAAAGGTACAAGAGAGTAGTGCACAATTATCTAGGAGGCTATTCTTAGGTCGTGTCTGGGTCGCTTTGGTCTTGATTTCATGAAAAATCATTGTGTGGCATTGTACATGTTGGAGGAATCTACACGATAGTTTTCAGATTTTTCTCCCCTTGACAATTTCCGTGAGAATATATCTTATTGTTTTATAGATATCTATTTTTTAGTTGTAATCCTTTTGCATATTAAATAATAATAAAAGAATATAATACTTTAACTGTTGGAAAAACATAAAAACTTCAACATAAATATAAGTGAATGTACTTTAGTACATATTACAAAGAATAGATACAAATGAGAAAACATGGTTAGGCATGGGCACAACAAAGAAAATGAAAGTTGACTGAAAAGGAAAATAAGAGGTATGCTAAAGCATTCTTCTTAAATCCATTGGACTATTACCCAAGAATGAAATGATATAAATGACCAAGACTATTACTATTACTGAAGAATGAAATGGTATAAATGGCTGAGTATAAAGACATGAATTCTCCTCGAATGTAAATCGTAGAGAGAGCATATAAGGAAATCACTACATTTGCACTATTAGCATGAATATATACTTTAGGTTTGGAAGTGTGAAAGAGAAATTCAACTCGTTTTTCACCACTAACTATCAAATTCCATCTTCTAACTATAATATTATAACATACGATATGTGTAAAAGTGATAGTAAAGAAAAGGAGCCAAGGGAAAGGATGGTGATAATATTCCTTTTAACGAGTGCAAAATGCTACACCAGTATGTGCATAAATACTTATTAAGCGATAAAATTGATAAACTTGAACATAAATAGGGCATAAATATAGGGCACAAGGCATGCAAACACACCACCTTTCAAAAGAAAAGGAGTAACAAAAGGTGACCCCTTCCCAAAATTTAAATATTTTATGTTGATTTCCTTTGTGGTGGTATTAAAAATATTGATTTCTAAAGTTATATATAAGAAAAGAATCATGTTTTTTAAGTAAGTTTTGCATTACCTTCTATCACTCTTCGAAAGAGTACATGCAAAATAGTCCATGCATGTTGCACAGGCCTGGATCATCATGGATGGAAACCATCCCAAGCCCTACCATTATTTAAAAAGATAGCATGTTGTCCTTCGTAGCCAAAACAATAATACCGTATCTAGACTGTGATAAAACTAACAGATAACTAACCCTAAATTGCAAGATAGAAACTAGACAAGATACCCATAACATCATATGGGAAAACACCTGAAGCACCATATGCAACACAACTGTTACGGGGAACCTCGTCACCGAATGGAAGCTATAACATGGCGTCCATGGAGTTTTTCATTGAGGAATGAGTTTGGTCCGACCTAGTGGAAAGCTGACTAGCTTGCTGGCAGAGCATTAATGAGATTTTTGCATCGACTTGGCCCATTTTGATGTTCATATCTACCATCTCTCCATGCATGTGAAGATGAGTTGAATTTTATCGTGTATCAACCCTCCTCCACTCAGGTCCACTCAGGTCAAGATGAGTTGAATTTTATCCTGTATGAACTCTCCTCCATTCAGGTCATTGTTGTGTAGCCGAAGCTTAAATTAACCATATTTAAATGACACAAACATAATAGAATAATAAAAATTTACACAAAATTAACACAGCGATTTTAAGTGGTAAAATGTTATACAGGAAAATATCCACTAGACAATGATATTCTGTTTATTTATCATTCAAGGGATACATTACATCAGCCATACCAGACTTACACAAACTAAACTAAACCTATCTCAAGACACTTTGCCTCTACAAACTTACATAGATATATAGCAGTTCTCACTCAGTTACATAAAACTGATTACAATTAATGTCATCCTATCCCTATTCTAATTCTAGCTGGTTTAATCCAACTAAATACAGAGTAACAGCGACCATAAAATCTTCCCAATATCAACGTGTGTAAATTGGTTGGAATATCTCAACCATCATTGGCAGGGGGCGCTCTTTATAATTTGATTGTTGTGGACGAGAGGACGAGCTCCTACTCTGAGTTCTGAGTGCTGTAGAAGAGAGGACGATCTCGCTCTATGGAAGAATCCTAATTTGTAAGAGCGTTCAAAACCTATCAAATGTTGTCTCAATGAGGGTGGGGCCGTCCCTTCATATGAAGTCCATTCAATTCTAAATCCACATTCAGAAACCTCACCTACTAGATGCAGGAAGGGAATGGGGTTTTTGTGAGCAGTAGGAGGAGAATTCTCCTGCTGGTTCTCTGTTCCAGATTGAAATCGGTCTCCTGGATTTTTTACGGGGTCTTGTTGTTGGGATCCACGGGCCCCTCATGACAACCCTCTTTCTCGAACTCTTAGCATTGCCAACAAAGTGCAGTAATTCACCCCGAGGTAGGAGTGCAGGGAAACCAAATGCAACCTTCACTCATAGCCCACAAGAATGAATAACCAAATATCCCATCCCTCCCGGATATATTCCTCGGCTTTTCGAGCAACCTTGTCCATCCTACTCGGGCATAAATGCTAATGGGTGACCATAATTGGTTGAGAGGACTGGTAGTAACTTCCATTAACTATCCTCATACCTCCAAAATCATCTTCGACCTTCGCCATCTGACATGAATGGATAGTGCGTCGTGGGTAATAAGGCTGGAACATCCCGTCCATGTCCTCGTTGGGCTCCTTGGGCTGACACCTGGTAGAGATTTCAATTACCATTTGGAAACTCATGGGAAAGTAGACAGTACCCCATATGAGGAGGAGTCATTCAATGTAGCCATGTCATTAAATTAATGAAACAAGGCGTGCATCGGTGAATGAGAATAATTGTAGCTTAATTCACCCTCTTTTTGTTCAATGCGAACATTGGCGAATTTTTCTCTTATTTTATTGGCCTCCCTCCAGCATGTGTGGTAATGAGGACCAAACCACGGAAGAGAAGATTCTTCAAAAATTCCAAGCCACCAGCCTCTAAATGGGAGAGATTTTGTCCGACTCAAAGCCATTTTAAGAGTTTAGCCAACATACCTATGATAATTTGAGAGTCCCCTTATACAAATAATTGGTGGAATCTCAAAGCCATTTTAAGAGTTTAGCCAACATACCTATTATAATTTGAGAGTCCCCTTATACAAATAATTGGTGGAATCCCAACTGTATTACAACTTGGATTCCACTAGTGAGAGCCCATAATTCAACAACATTAATGGATTTGTGTCTGAGATAGCTTGCCAGAATGTAATAGAGGCGTTCATCATGAAAGGAAACTCCATATTCCCCTTGGAAGCCCCATCAAAATTTAGTTTAATAAAACCTAGGGGAGGATGTTTCCATTTGGCAGAGCCTTTTGGAGATGGAACAATAGAATGAGAAGGTTTAGGATCCAGGGTGAGACATAGATCCCAGTGGTTCAAAATGCCTCGTTCATTGGGATCACATTTTTTCTCATTAGCTGACCAGTTTCTTTTCCTCACGATTTCCACTATGTTGTTGAATTTTAGGCCATATATTAGTCCATGGAGTCAGAAGATCATGGAATATTCTCCTATTTTATTCCTTCCAAAAATTCCATATAATGAAGCCTAATAGGAGTTGCTAGATTCTCTTAAGGACTACATTCTTGTAGGTTGAAAATGTTGTCTCTGTGACCGTTCGTAGTGCACATCACTTGAGCTTCCTGGTCCCAAAGATTCAAGTTTTAGTGTCATTGGTTGAGAAGGTGTTCCATCATTTCCTCAGCTTGCATGCACAAAGGGCATAAAGAAGGCGCAAGAAATCCCTTTTTTATCAAATTATCCTATGTTAGGATGCGATTGTGCACTACTAGCTAGAAGAAAAGGCTTATTTTGGGCCATAGACTTGTCTTCCAAATGTTTTTCCATACATTGTTTTCGATCCATGGAATGGTATTGAGATGCTATAATATAAGCTTTTTTGATGTTGAAGATGCCTTTAGGATAGTGAACCTACCTTACAATTTATGGTCCCTTCCTGATTCAAATTTTCCTGAAGGATTCTTCAACACATTAGGGCCCCAAGTTGAGGTCTAGAGGAACCTAGAGACGACTGTGTGAAGTTTTCCAAGGTTTCCATAGAGTTGATGAATGGGTATATTTCTAGAAATCGATGACCCATTTGGATCGGCCACAATCCATGTTGGCTTGAAACTCATTTAGAGGTTCAAGTGTATTCAAGGGAGCCATGTACTGTCATGAGTCCTCCCAGAAGAGAGCGTCACTTCCATCCCATATCTCCCATAAATCATGTTCTTGAATTATTGTTCGATTCTTCCATGTTTTGTTCCAAATCTCTTGTCGCTTCAATCCCCGAACTCCAATATGGAAATTCATGTATGAGATCAACGACTGTGAGCCTCCCCTGATCTGACAACTCATGGGATTTCAACACTTCTTCATGGAAGCGCTCCATCGTCCGATTCTACCCTTGTTAATCTCTTTCGCGATTCGAGACTTGGAGTGACTAAGAATTTGTCCTGCACTCCAAGTTCACGATCCCTGAATTCACAAAATGATCCAACGGTTCAAACCAACTATGATCAAGGACCCATGTTTATTCCGGATCCTAGGGTGGCAAGTTTCTCCATCCACTAACCACCTTGCAACTTCTAGCCATCTTACGGCCCTCGCGATTTCGCAAGTTCTCCACAAAGAATTCTGACCGTCCAACTCTCCTTCTCAAGGACTTATGGCCAATGACTTGGTAGCCTCCTTCTGAACCTTCATCTACTTGATCCAACACTTCTAGTGTGGAGTCCTCTCTCTCTCTGTGGGCATATACCACACCGGAAACATTTTTATAATACCGCTACACCTCCTCAGCATTGTAACATGGTCAAGTAGCCCGTTGACACTCAGAAACATTCTGAGGTCTGAAATTAGTCCTCCAGACACAATTTTCTTCTCAAAACCTCGGTCCAAAGACCACTTATCCGGCCCATACAGGTTCAATGTTCAAACTTGGCTCTGATACCATACTGTAACGTCCCCTAGTCGTCATCCCCCTGGTCGGGAAAACACTACTGTGCGAAACAACACTTCTGTAACACATTATGCATCCTAATTAACTTAAAATGATTAATTATAGTTAAACACAGAATTATTGCTAACATAAATAATTCCTGTCATTAACAATAATTCATATGCACAACAGAATACATGATACATATATGATTCATAGGCATGCAAAACATAATATTAAGCATAAGATGATACTTATCTTTGAAACTGTCATGCACCACCAACTGTGTGTAGACCTTCCATGAGCATCCTAGCCTTAGACCGTCTTGCTCATCACTCTTAGTAGTAGGTCACCACCGAGATGGGACTAAGCTCCACCGGACATGGAATCCTAGGCTAGGAAAGGTCAACAGGAAGACACACAGTTACAGAGGAAGGATTCTCACCTAGGAACCACTTATGACCACTACCCATAGACTCTCCTTCCCCACATGCCTGTCCCACCCTAGGAGTATACACCTTCTCTATCACCTAGATAGTACTTCGACTGCTAACCTCCCTTGCCTTGGGCTTCAGCAACAGACCGGACCGGAAATATCCGAGCTCTGTGGCAGCACAGGGTTCCTTCCAGGAGCTCTCTCCTTCCTCCGTGCACTCTCTCACCTGGAGAGAGTCGCTCACAGGCCTAACAACCTGCTTCTTCAACCACAACCACCTCTCTCACCTGGAGAGAGTGTTGCACACAGGCCTGACAACCTGCTTCTTCAGCTACGTTCTAGCACAAGGAGGACAACAGTGAGGCTCAGCAAGGAACCAATGATGGTATCCATGATCCAAGTGGATATCGGTGGCCCCCCATCTTCTCCAACTAGCCCAAAACATGTTTCTGACAATTTTGGTAATTTACTATTTTTAGTAGTTTTTAACTTTCAGGGCCATTTTAAGGCCCTAAACAATGCTTTTTGAGAAAATGGGGAGCAACATGGATCATAGATCAATGTTCCTCACCCAAAACTTGTATTTCTTGGATAGATCTTTCCAACGAGCCATTGAGCGCCCCAAACGAAGATCGCATGCAAAAGTTATGCCCCTGGGAAGTTGATATATCAACTACCCCTATCGAGGCCCACAAACCTTTTGGCTTTTTATCTTCCGGGGTTAGGGTTTTGGATTTTACTTTTGTTAAAAAGGCCCTTAGAGCCTCATTGTAATAATCATCTTCTCACGGATGTGAGTAGCCATCACATCTCTTCTCAGAGATAAGATACCACCATTCTAGCGAGTCTTTCACTCTGTATTTTACAGTCTCTGTACATTTATTTCGTTAATAGAAATCATGTATTACTGTATATATGTGACTCTTGTTTTATTTTCGCTATATCTTTGTTATATTGTTGTCTCTCTTGCAATATCTCTATGCATTTCTTTATGATATCTCCGATCAACTTCTACTTCTTCATGATATATTTGTCTTAGAAGGCTATAATTTTGTTCCACCATGATCAAAGGGGGGATATGCTGGGTGAAACTCTCAATGGCATGCGATCTTTCAAGACAGGGCTCCAAGAGGATATCTTAGTAAAATTTAACTAATTCTTGTACAATGCCCTGGTGATACATGATTGATTTTCCTTGTTCTCCTTCAAGTTTTGTTATGTGGTTATTGTGAGGTCTTTGGACAATCGATCAGTGAAATAATTTTGTATTCTTCTCTCTCTCTTTGAGCCATTCAATTAAGGAATTCTACCTCCATAAAATCATTTTTTGAGCACATATATTTATTCCAATTTTTTTTGGATCCGAGAATGTTCTTCTTTTCATGCCTCATATCGCCCTTGATTTATAATTTCCTATTGTATCTCTCTCATTCTTTGTTCTAGATTTTTTGGGGCCTAGAAGATGTTGCCAAAAAACTTCTTGTTCCATTCGTTGAGATGTTTCTTGAATTTTTTTAGTTTCTGCTGGAATCGATACATTAGAGATCCATGAGTGATGGTAGCTTCGTCCCACCATGATTTTAGATTTTCTTGGAAGTCTGGATGTTGAAGCTAGAATTTTTGAAACTAGAATTGTTTTCGCCTGGGGGAGGTTGCAATGTCCATTCATAATTGAATGGGCCAATTGTTTGAGCCAACATTTGATAATATGATCTATTCCATGGCTAACCCTTGCAATATCAATGATTTCGAGATAAGGAATCAATAAAAATGAAAATAATTTGATGAGATCCATATCTATGATTTCTCCAGGTGTAAGTGTCATTGTTCGCTTCTAGATCCACCAATTTTGAAGAGTAAAGGTTCTGAAAGCCTTTGTTGTCTGCTTATAGAAGGTGGATACCTCCTTATTTTTATTCCAAAAATATTACGGTGTTGAATCCCCCACCACTATCTATCACATGTCTTGGATGATTATCCCCATTCCTTCTAGACTATGTATAAAGGAGGATTTAGCACCAGGCGTTTGAGGGCCATAATCATTTGTTACAAATCCATCCTTTTTATATCTCATGGCTCAATACTAAGCCAATAAGGTCCGCCTAATAGAAAATAAGTTATATAGAATAATTGTGGTTGTATTCTAGAAAATGGCCAAGCCTGCTTGTCTACCCTATGCATATGTACTGACATATTGGCCTTGCCTCCAACATCTAGATGAGATTGTGTCAGCTTCAAGGTTGGCACATTTAGTTTCCTAAAGAAAAGAATGTCTTGGTTTTCTACCATGATCATGTTTCAAAGGAGCCTGTGTTTGCTTCTTCAATTCAATCCTCTTATGTTCCAACATACGATCTTCATGAGGAAGAGTTGGGGGGGATTGGTGGAAACTCTCGGTAATCAGCTAGATTTGAAAAGAGTTCACAATAGTGACCAACTTCTTGGATGAGTTGTTGATTCGATTTCCTTCTCCTGCACTTTTCTCTTCAACTTTCTTCTACAAATCCTGAGGTACACTTTTCTGGACTCCTAGTCCCCTCTGTGATCTGGAGGTGGCTCCGACAATGGAGTCTATATAGACTTTGTGAACCTTTCTCAATTGCTTAGGTGGAAGAGTGTGAAATTATTGTTTGCGATATGATTCTTCCATACTTACCAAATCTATGTGGACTATATCTTTCTCATCCATCTCGAGCTCAATCTCACTAGCCTCTTTAGACATGTGCTCTTCAGATGTGGGAATGGGGCTTAGGGAGGGGATGATTTTCTCTAGTATTGTCCCTTGTTGAGTGTATTTAGATTTTGGTTTCTCATCCTTTGATGGATATGTGAATTTATCCACCATTTCCTTGTCTTCTTGGGTGTTAATTACGATTTCAAAAGTGTTACTGGTGTAGGGATTCTTTACCAGTTGAGTAGCTAGTTTTCCCAATCCTTGGTTACGCCTACCTTGAACTTGAGTAAACCCATCCTTGTTCTTATCATGTTTTGTTGGATCTTGATCTGGAGGAACTTTAAGGGGACAATCCATGAATACATGTCCATGTTCATGGAATTTTCGAAAGCCAAATGAAATTTTATTGTAACATCCCCCGACCGTCATCCCAATTTTATTGTAACATCCCCCGACCGTCATCCCCCTAGCCAGGCAAATGCTACTGTGTGGAACAACACTTTTGTAACACATTATGTATTCTAATGAAATTAAAATGCTTAATTACAATTAAACACAGAATTACTGCTAACATAAATAATCCATGTCATTAACAATAATTCATATGCACAACAGAATACATGATACATATATGACTCATAGGCATGAAAAACATAATATTAAGCATAAGCTAATACTTATCTTTGAAACTATCACGCACCACCAAATGCGTGTAGACCTTCCACGAACCTCCCAGCCTTAGACCGCGTTGCTCATCACTTTCAGCAGTAGGTCACCCCCAATCTGGGACTAAGCTCCACCGGACAGGGAATCTTGGGCTAGGCAAGGTCAATAGGAAGACACACAGTTACAGAGGAAGGATTCTTATGCAGGAACCACTTATGCCCACTTCCCACAGACTCTCCTTCCCCACATGCCTGCCCCACCCTAGGAGTATACAGCTTCTCTGACACCTAGACAGTCATTCGGCTCCTAACCTCCCTTGCCTTGGGCTTCAACAATAGACTGAACCAGAAATCTCTAAGCTCTGTGGTAGCTACAAGGTTCCTTCCAGGAGCTCTCTCCTTCCTCCGTGCACTCTCTCACCTGGAGAGAGTTGCTCACAGGCCTAACAACCTGCTTCTTCAACCACAACCACCTCTCTCACTTGGAGAGAGTGGTGCACACAGGCCTGACAACCTGCTTCTTCAGCTCCGTTCTAGCACAAGGAGGACAACAGTAAGTATCAACAAGGAACCAATGACGGTAGCCAATCACACTCAGCCAAGGGATTGCGTGGCCACAACAACCCACAGTTAAAACACACACTGCATACACAATTACGGTATGCTCAGGTTTTTCAGGAGACAGCAACCCAAGTAGTTAAGCACGAACTCAGGTTTGCAGTGTGGATAAAACCATGTTCACAGGACACACAAGTCGGCCTTTCCCTCCCGAGTGGTTTCTCAGATGTACGTGGTTATGCAGAGGTCTAATGCAGAGGTAAAACGGGTGCAGACTGAGGGTGCGTCGACTTCCCAGGAAAACATCACAAGATGGCCTCACGGTTTCGGGTTTTAGAGCTGCATGGGGTATGCAAAGGTTGAATACAGAGGCCACAGGATTCATGGTTCAGACAGTCGATAGTCGAATGGAGGATGAATCCCCGGACTCAGGTGGTGGATAGAGGAATGAAGGACGAACCCCCAACATGGATTTATTCTCTGGTTTTAACTACATGCGCCTAGGTCGACACCTATCTCCCTGGGGCTGCATGTTTCCCATCTTGCACACGTTCCCCTTCCAGGAACTTAGGATAAAACATATAAATTTTCACAGCTTTGGAATAATATTTAATTATTATTCCCAAGGACTTAATCCCTCAAGCTTAGCCCCTCTTCTAGCCTTTCAGCCCCCTCTCCCTTACCGAGGCTTTGTGGAAGCTTAGTCCCCCATCACTCATTCATCGTGGTCGTTCCATACACAGAGATGTCTTTTTTGTATTAATATTGTGCATAATTACATGTACAAAAATCAGGCTCCTGGCCCTCAACACTTAGGCTCCCTGGCCTAAATAACACATAAGCCCACTAGCTTATATAAACTCCGCTCACTAGCCTAGAAAAAAAAATTACAATTCATAATAAAATTGGGGCACGTCCTTGGGGTATTACAATCCCCTCCCCTTATTTTTGCACTATCCTCAATGCAACTTTCACACAGTATTCGCAAGATTTCCAAAATCTTCAAAAAGATGTGGGCATTCTGCCCGCATAGCATCTTCATGTTCCCATGTTGCATCCTCAGGACCATACCAAGTCCATTGGACCTTTACAAGTCCTATGGCTCGATTCCAGAGCTGTTTGTTTTTTTTGTCCAATATGCACACATGATGCACTTGCAGGACACCTTGTTCCACCTGAATCACATTCCAATCGATTACATGATTAACATCAGGTATATATTTATTAAGCAATGAAACATGAAACACATTATGTACAGTCATAGATGCAGGTAATGCAAGCATATATGCAACTGGCCCAATCCTTTCTAGTATTTCAAATGGCCCACAAAATCTGGCTACTAACTTGGCTCAACTTCCCAGCTTCAGGGAACTCCCGTTAGATTTCACTTTTAGGAAAACATGATCACCCACTTTGAACTCTCTGTGGGTTCTGTTCTTATCAGCATAACTTTTCTGCCTGTCCTGGGCAACTTTCAAATTCTGCTTAATTTTTATCATTTGGTCCTCCACCTCCTTGAGCAACTCTGGCCCAACTACTTCTCTATTAGCTGGATTATACCAGCTCACTACAGTATTTCACTTTCTTCCATAAAGTGCTTCAAATGGTTTCATCTTCAAAGATGCATGATACCCATTGCTGTAGGCGAATTCTACCAAGTGCAGGTAGTCTTCCCATCTTGATGGTTTGTCCATCACATACATTCTCAGTATGTCTTCTATTACTATGTTCACCCTCTCTATCTGTCCATCAGACTCAAGATGATAAGCAGTATGAAAGTTCAGATTCATTTTAAATCCTTAGAACAATCATTTCCAGAAATTCGAGGTGAATTTTGGGTCTCTGTCAGACACAATTGTTTTAGGAATTCCATGCAAACGTGCCACTTCCTTTATGAAAATATCAGCAACATCTGTTGCCTTGTGAGTAGTTTTCAGTGGAATAAAATGGGCAGCTTTTGTAAGCTTGTCCACCACCACCATGATCGAATCATGCAGCTTGCTTGTTCTGGGCAATCCTGTAATAAAATCCATTGTCACCACTTCCCACTTCCACTCAGGAATGGGTAAAGGTTGCAGCAACCCTACTGGGTTCCTATGCTCAGCTTTAACTTTCTGGCACTCCATACATCTGGTGATGTATTCAATGATCTCTCTCTTAATACCCGGCCAAAAGTAATGGCTCTTGACCACTGCTACTATTTTCTGATATCCAGGGTGCCCTGCATAAGGCACATTATGCGTCTCCTGCAAAATCATACGTTTCAAGCACTGGACATTGGGTAGAAATTTTTTTTTCTTGTACAACAGTATTCCATCTATTTCCACTTTATAAATTTCCATCTTCTGTGGCATCTTACCCTGTTGTAGCTTGGCTACCAATTCTCTGTACTGCAGATCTACATTTGCAGCCTCCATAATTTTTCTTTTAATATCAGTTTGATACATGCTAATGGTTGTAGCATATAATTCATGCACCCTCCTGCTGAGTGCATCAACCACTTTATTCTCCTTTCCTTTGATATGCTTGATCTCAATGTCATACTCACACAAAAATTCTATCCACCTACTTTGTCTAGCATTTAAGGTTGGCTAATCAAACAAATATTTCAGACCGTTATGGTCTGTTATGAGTTCAAACCTCCTTCCCATGAGGTAATGCCTCCATTTCTTTAGAGCATGAACTATGGCTGCCAACTCCAAATCATGGGTTTCATAGTTCTTCTCATGCTCTTTTAATTTCCTAGACTCATAATAGATTACAGATCCGTTCTAACTGAGGACCCCTCCCAGTACTTCTTTGCATGCATCAGTGCATACTATGAAATCTAGATTTGGATCTGCAATCCTCGGGATTGGAGCACTGGTTAACAACTGCTTCAGTTGTTGGAAACTTTCCTCACATCCCTCTATCTAGTGAAACTGTTTCCCATTTCTTTGTAAGGAAGTGATAGGGTGAGCTATCCTAGAAAACCCTGCGATGAATCTTCTGTAATAACCAACCAATCCCATGAAGGATCTAACTTCCGTTACATTCCTTGGCACTGACCATTCTCTAATGGCTTCAATCTTCTCAGTGTCTACCGCTATCCCATCCTTCGAGATAATATGTCCCAAGTAATGGATCTGTTCCTGATAAAACGAGCACTTGCTCAGCTTGGCATACAGTTGGTGCTCTCTTAGCACCTGCAACACCATCCTCAGATGTTTTTTGTGTTCTTCTTTTGTCCTAGAATACACCAGAATGTCATCTAGGAGGATGATGACAAACTTGTCTAGATAGTCTTTGAATACTCCTTTCATCAAGCACATAAAAACAACAGGTGCATTCGACAACCCAAACGATACTACTGTGAACTCGTAATGACCATAACTTGTTCTAAAGGCAGTCTTGTTGATGTCCTCATCCTTTATTGTTACCTGGTGATATCTTGATCTGAGATCTATCTTCGAAAATATTTTCGCACCTTTCAACTGATCGAAAAGATCATTGATCCTTGGCAGAGGATACTTGTTCTTGACAGTTACTTTGTTCAACTGTCTGAAATCAATGCACAGCCTCAACATCCCATCCTTCTTCTTCACGAAAAGGATTGGGGCACCCCAAGGTGACACGCTTCATCGAATGTACCCCTTCTCTAGAAGCTCTTCAAGCTGCAATTGCAACTCTTTCAGCTCTGGTGTACTCATTCTATAAGGATTTTTCGACACTGGAGTTGCTCCAGGCATCAAATTCATAGAGAAATTGATATCCCTTTTCAGAGGTAGTCCAGGTACTTCCTGGAATACATCTTCGAACTCTTTAAGTACCTCATGATCCTCAATACTTGACACCTTATCCTTAAGCGTTTCCCCCACATGGGCTGCAAATAATTGACAACCTTTTCTGTAGAACTTCTTCAACTGCATTGCTGAGATTTCTCTAACAGTAACAACTCTAGGAATTCCTTGGACATCTCTCTGATTCCCTTCTTCATCTAATCAAGTGAATGCTTTGTTCCGACAGTCCAAGATGGCATGGTGTTGGTCCAACCAGTCCATCCCAATTAGACAGTCATAAGAGCCTAATGGCAGAATGTTCAAATCGGCCTTCGTGCATAGTCCATTCATTTCTACAAGACATGACTTGACTAACTCCATGAATTTCCTCTTGGTTCCTGTAGCTAGCTGCACTAACCAAGACTTTTCATGTTTTCTTCTTATCAAGTGCAAACTTTCTACCACTCTAGGGTCTATATAACTATGGCTAGCCCCTGAATCAACTAAAATAGTAAATGGTTGGTTTTTCATCATACCTTCTACTTCAATCATGTGTGACTGATACTCAGCTTGCTTGTTGTCCAGGGCTACGTAGATCCTTGGAATTCTACTGCCCATGTCCTCCACTGTTTCAACTTGCTGAACATTATGAAGAACTCTTACTTTATCATTTCTGTGGGGGCAATCTTTGTACCTGTGGTTTTCTTTACAACCCCAACATTCCATAGGTGGTGGCCTTGACATTTGCCCACTCACTTCAACCTTCCTGGGCTCTCTAAGAGATGACTGTCCTTGAGGACTATTTCTGAAAAAGGGAGGTTTGTTTCCCTTCTGCTTCAATTCTTTCTTAAACTTCTTTTGGTCATCCCAAGCCTTCCAAAAGGTAGGCTTTTCTCTTTGCCGCTCATATAAGCATTTCACTCTTCTTATTGTTTCTTCCATAGTCTTAGGATCATAATACTGAATCTTGTCACCAATGGGAGGTGGCAGTCCACTCAGATACCTCTGAATCTTGACAGCCTCATCTTTGATGAATGGAACATACTTCAGTAATTCCAAAAACCTTTGTTCGTATTCATCAATGGTCATGCTGCCCAGCTTGAGTTCGAAGAACTCCTTCATCTTTCTGTCATATTATCTTTTAGTCAGGTATTTCCTCTTGAAATACCTCTTGAATTCCTTCCATGTGATATCTTTCTCTCTAACATGTTGCACTTGCACAAGCTGATCCCACCACATGGATGATTTTCATTTTAGTTGATACATCGCAATTCTTCCTTCTGCATGAGAGGAATAATTCTGCAGTTGGAAATATTTCCTCATGCCAAGCAACCATGTTTTGACATCTTCCTCCTTCTTATGTTCTCCATCAAACGTAGGAGGCTTAATCTTGTTCATTTCCCATTCTCTGCTCTCAGCGACAACCCTATTCGGTTCTCGCACATGCTAAGCTTCTACAAACACATGTGCAGACAACAGGGATTTGTCAAGTCGTCATTCTTAGCAAATTCCACACATTCAAAACCATTCTGATTTAAGAAATCACTTCGACTTCACAAATTTTCCGAGATCTGCTCGGCTCTGTAATTTTTGAGTGATAGCCCCAGTTTTGTTAGCCCCCAACCCATGAGTCCAAGGGTCATGATCAAATGCTAATTGCCAGGTGCTACAAGGCTCTCCAAATGAAACTTTGGGTTTTGGGATTTAGGGGCTTCGAGGATTTGGGTTTCGGGGTTTCGGGTTTCAGGGTTTTGGTCCCAGAGGTTCTCGCACTCGCTTCCCTCTCCAACTCCCTACTCCTGAACTTTCGGCCTCCCTCCCTCTAGGCCCAGAGCACATTTGTCGCCAATCAAGGTAGTGACACATGGTGTCCTTAAGAAGGTCCACATCACTTCCGGCGACATCATGGGGCCCCACTACTTTCACTTTTCATTTCAGAGTTTCGGGCATAAGGAGTTTGTGCATCCACACATCTCGAACTTTCGTTTGCTGAAATCCTGAAATTACAATCTATTATCTACTTGATCCAATGGTCAAGTTCCTCTCTTATGATCTACGGTGTAGATCATTTTGGGATTTCGGGGTTTCGGGTTTTTGGTTACCGGGAGTTCATGATGCAGTGACTCCAAATCTCTTGTCACTTCAATCCCCAAATTTCGATATGGAAATTCATGTATGAGATCAATGACTATGAGCCTCCCCTGATCCGATGTCTCACGGGATTTCGACACTTCTTCTTGGAAGCGCTCCACCATCTGATTCTACCCTTGTTAATCTCTTTCGTGATTCGGGACTTGGAGTGACCAAGAATTTGTCCTGCACTCCAAGTTCATGATCCCTAAATTCACAAAATGATCCAATAGTTCAAACCAACTACGATCAATAACCCATGTTTATTCTGGATTCTAGGGTGGCAAGTTTCTCCATCCACTAACCACCTTGCAACTTCTGGCCATCTTACGGCCCTCGCGATTTTGCGAGTTCTCCACAGAGAATTCTAACCGTCCAACTCTGCTTCTCAAGGACTTATGGCCAATGAATTGGTAGCCTCCTTCTGAACCTTCATCTACTTGATCCAACACTTCTGGTGTGGAGTTCTCTCTCTCTCCGTGGCCATATACCACACCGGCTGCATTTTTATAATACCGCTACACCTCCTGAGCTTTGTAACATGGTAAAGTAGCCCGTTGACACTCAGAAACATTCTAAGGTCTGAAATTAGTCCTCCAGACACAATTTCCTTCTCAAAACCTCGATCCAAAGACCACTTATCTAGCCCATCCAGGCTCAACGTTGAAACTTGGCTCTGTTACCATACTGTAACGTCCCCCAGCCGTCATCCCCATGGCCGGGCAAATGCTACTGTGAGAAACAACACTTTTGTAACACATTATGCATTCTAATGAACTTAAAACACTTAATTACAGTTAAACACAGAATTACTGCTAACATAAATAATCCCTGTCATTAACAATAATTCATATGCACAATAGAATACATGATACATATATGACTCGTAGGCATGCAAAACATAATATTAAGCATAAGCTGATACTTATCTTTGAAACTGTCATGCACCACCAACTGCGTGTAGACCTTCCACGAACCTCCTAGCCTTAGACCGTGATGATCATCACTCTCAGCAGTAGGTCACCCCCGAGCTGGGACTAAGCTCCACCGGACAGGGAATCCTAGGCTAGGCAAGGTCAACAGGAAGACACATAGTTATAGAGGAAGGATTCTTACCCAGGAACCACTTATGCCCACTGCCCACAGATTCTCCTTCCCCGCATGCCTATCACACCGCAGGACTATACACCTTCTCTGTCACCTAGACAATCCTTCGGCTGCTAACCTCCCTTGGCTTGGGCTTTAGCAACAAACAGGACCAGAAATATCCAAGCTCTGTGGCAGCACAGGGTGCCTTCCAGGATCTATCTCCTTCCTTCGCACACTCTCTCACCTAGAGAGAGTCGCTCACAGGACTAACAACCTACTTCTTCAACCACAACCACCTCTCTCACCTAGAGAGAGTGTTGCACACAGGCCTGACAACCTGCTTCTTCAGCTCCATTCTAGCATAAGGAGGACAACAATAAGGCTCAGCAAGGAACCAATGATGGTAGCCATGATCCAGGTGGATATCGGTGGCTACCCACCTTCTCCAACTGGCCCAAGACATGTTTCTGACAATTTTGGTAATTTACTATTTTTAGTAGTTTTTAACTTTCGGGGCCATTTTGAGGCCCTAAACAATGTTTTTTGAGAAAACGGGGAGCAACATGGATTGTAGATCAATGTTCTTCACCCAAAAGTTGTATTTCTCGGATATATCTTTCCAACGAGCTATTGAACGTCCCAAACGGAGATCGTATGCAGAAGTTACGCCCCTGGGAAGTTGACGTATCAACTACCCCCATCGGGGCCCAAAAACCTTTTGGCTTTTCATCTTCCGGGGTTAGGGTTTTGGATTTTACTTTTGTTAAAAAGGCCCTTAGAGCCTCATTGTAATAATCATCTTCTCACGGATGTGAGTAGCCATCACATCTCTTCTCAGAGATAAGCTACCAGCATTCTAGCGAGTCTTTCACTCTATATTTTACAGTCTCTGTACATTTCTTTCGTTAATAGAAATCATGTATTACTGTATATATGTGACTCTTGTTTTATTTTCGCTATATCTTTGTTATATTGTTGTCTCTCTTGCAATATCTTTGTGCATTTCTTTATTATATCTCCGATCTCTTTTCGTGCCGAAAATAATCCGGATCAGTGGTATCAGAGCAGGCTACTCTTGATCATTTTCAGTGCATGTCCCCGATGAGGTCTGAGTATAGCAAGTTCGGTCTCGAGCTTGTATCTCTTGAGGAAAATCTCTCTCGCACACCCAAGAAACCCTCAATGGAGAAAGAAAATAAAAACAACGGAGCAGACGATCCTATCAGTCTGTTGCTTGAGCAAGCTCTCACGCGACAGACGAACGAAATGATGGAGAAATTTTCCCACATCCTTCAACGCCTCCCGATAGCATCAGGCGCATATTCATCAAGCATCAACTTTGGAGGCACCTCTCCTTTCAAGGTACATGTTAATTTTGATACTCTCATATTTGAAGGTCAAATAGATGTAGATGCCATAGATAAATGGTTAAATATGCTAGAAGGTTATTTCTCTGTTCATAATTTTTCCAACAAGGAAAAGATCACCTTCGCACTCCTTAAGGCTCTTCCCCATGTCAAACATTGGTGGGAAACTTACTGGGAGTAGAGTTCCACAAAGGAGTCTGGAATATATGGGGCCGATCCCACTTGGGATTTTTTTGTGGATGTGGTAAAGGAACAATATTACCCTGTTGGCAACTATGAGGACCAGTACATGAGATGGACCACATTACGACAAGAGAGGGGCCAAGAAGTTCTGGATTTCACCAATACCTTCCATACCTTGTGCACCAAGTTGGGTATCAAGGACTCTGAACGACATTTGGTTCTGAAATACCGTGTGGATCTACACAGATATCCAAACTGAAATGGATTTTCTATACATCTCATCACTCAGTGCTGCTTATCGATATGATGTTAAAATTTAGCAGAAGTTTAAGCACTAGAACAATCGGGAGTTTGGGTCTACAAATCCACAACAACCAAAGTATGACAAAGACGACCCTAACAAATAGTCTCTCAAAAACCAGTCCAATCCATAGGAAAAGAAGGGTCACAGGAAGACAAAGAAGGACACCGAAAAATGGTGCGATTTCCACAAAAGCCCCTAGCACAACACCGATGAATGTCGCTCAAAACAGTCATTGGTGGCCGAGATCAAAGACAAGGAGCCAAACCCTAATTCTGAATCTGATTATGAAAATACTGGTAAAGGACAGATCATTGACGCAAACCCCACTGCTATTGTCGTGACTGAAACAATTCAACCAAAAGAACCAACAGATCCTGAAGAGGGGGAGCACCTTTTTCATTCACAAATGTGGGTGAAGGGGACCCTGCTGCATTTTATTGTTGATAGCGGAAGCTAGAAAAACCTCATCTCAGTAGAGGTCGTCAAACAGTTGGGATTGTCGACAACACCACACCCACAACCATACAACATTGGGTGGCTTTGGCAAGGACGAGATATTTGTGTCAGCCAACAGTGTCGATTGTCATACGGCATCCAGCCCTTCAAGGATGAGGTATTATGTGATGTTGCCCCACTGGATGTTTGTGATGTTCTCTTGGGCCAACCATATATGTGTAAACACCATGCTATTTATGAGTCTCGACCCCATAGTGTCATTGTTATTTTGGGGGGTCATTTGTACAGGATACCAGAGGTAGTTCCAACTACTACTCCACCTAAACAGTGTCACAAGGTAGTATCTCATACTACAAAGTTCAACTTCTTCACAATCTGTTCAAAAGGTGAATAGAAGGATACTGCAACCAACACATCTTCGGCCCAAGCACCTTCTATCCAACAGAAGCATGTCGACAAGATTGTAGAAAAACGCAAAGATTCCTTCTACACACAGTCATCTCATGTAGCCATACTGGTTAAAAAGTTCCAACCCTTACAACCAAAGTTTCATGACAACCTTCAACAAACCAAGCAACACAATGTCTCTAGCAAGGCAAGCAGCTCACCAAGATTCATATTCAACAATCGCTTTCCCCTCTCCCCCGGTAACTGAATGCAATGGAGACCATTGCTTCCTAAGAAGGGAGGATTGATCTAGGTGGATATCGGTGGCCACCCACCTTCTCCAACTATCCCAAAACATGTTTCTGGCAATTTTGGTAATTTACTATTTTTAGTAGTTTTTAACTTTCGGGGCCATTTTGAGGCCCTAAATGATGTTTTTTGAGAAAACAGGGAGCAACGGGGATTCTAGATCGATGTTTCTCACCCAAAAATTGTAGTTATCGGATAGATCTTTCCAACGAGCTATTGAGAGCCCCAAACAGAGATCATATGCAAAAGTTATGCCCCTGGGAAGTTGATGTATCAACTACCCCCATTGGGGCCCACAAATCTTTTGGCTTTTCATCTTCTGGGGTTAGGGTTTTGGATTTTACTTTTGTTAAAAAGGCCCTTAGAGCCTCATTGTAATAATCATCTTCTCACGGATGTGAGTAGCCGTCACATCTCTTATCAGAGATAAGCTACCACCATTCTAGCAAGTCTTTCACTCTATATTTTATAGTCTCTGTACATTTATTTCGTTAATAGAAATCATGTATTACTGTATATATGGGACTCTTGTTTTATTTCCACTATATCTTTTTTATATTGTTGTCTCTCTTGCAATATCTTTGTGCATTTATTTATTATATCTTCGATCTCATTTCGTACCGAAAACAATCCAGATCAAGCCAATCACACTTAGCCAAGGGACTGCGTGGCCACAATAGCCCACAATTAAAACACACATGGCATACACATTTATGGTATGCTCAGGTTTCTTAGGAGACAACAACCGAAGCAGTTAAGCACGAACTCAGGTTTGTAGCGTGGATAAACCCAGGTTCACAGGACATACAGGTCGGCCTTTCCCTCCCGACTGGTTTCTCAGATGTGCGTGGTTATGCAGAGGTCCAACGCAGAGGTAAAACAGGTACAGACTGAGGGTGCGTCGGCTTCCCAGGAAAACATCACAGGATGGCCTCAAGGTTTCGGGTTTCAGAGCTACATGAGGTATGCAAAGGTCGAATACAGAGGCCACGGGATTCACGGTTCAGATAGTTGACAGTCGAATGGAGGAGGAACCCCCGGACTCAGGTGGCGGATCGAGGAATGAAGGACGAACCCCCAACACGACTTACTTCTCTAGTTTTAACTACATGCACCCAGGTCAACACCTGTCTCCCTGGGGCTGCATGTTTCCCATCTTGCACACGTTCCCCTTCCAAGAACTTAGGATAAAACATATACATTTTCACAACTTTGGAATAATATTTAATTATTATTCCCAAGGACTTAAGCCCTCAAGCTTAGCCCCTCTTCTAACCTTTCATCCCCCTCTCCCTTACCTAGGATTTGTGGAAGCTTAGTCCCCCATCACTCATTCATCATAGTCGGTTGACACATAGAGATGTTTTTTTTGTATTAATATTGTGCATAATTACATGTACAAAAATCAGGCTCCTGGCCCTCAACACATAGGCTCCCTAGCCTAAATAACACATAAGCCCACTAGCTTATATAAACTTGGCTCACCAGCCTATAAAACAAAATTACAATTCATAATACAATTGGGGCACGTCCTTGGGGTATTACATTTATTGTAGTCAATTTTCTCAGTCCGGTCATTATATACATGCTCAAGGAAAATGGGACGTGGAAGAGGCTTGACTATGTTGATATAGATGTAGATTCATACATAAGAGGTCTATATCCCCTTCTTAGTGGCTTTGACGGGTTTCTCATAAATACCCAATGTATTCCCTATACCTTCTAATATATATGACAACCACAATTACTGGGGCAGACAGTATATGTAGATCCATACATGGGCTTGGGTAAAGTACTTATTTTTTAGGATGATGTCCTATGTCCAAAACTGCAAGTATAATCCAATTGAGTTGAAGAAATACAATCCATTCTTAAAGACTCGATATCGATCTTCTAAGTTATGGAATATTGTTTTAAGTAAATCCTTTAATCCTAGTTGGAAATTGAAATAACCCTTCATCTTTCACTGAGTTTGGATTTAGTGAACTATGTCTCTTTCCTAGGGTCATAATCCTAATATATTTCCAATGAGTGCATGATCCCTCATATACTATATGTGTGCATTTATTCTAGGAGTCTGAACAAGATATTGTGGTGCTTTGGTAGCCCGTGGAAGACATTTTCCTAGCACCCATATCTAATCCACTTTTGGATGGGAGGTTTCAAGATCTGGATCATCTGCCTTTCCTTTACTAGATTCTGGTGATCTCGGTGACTTGTGATACGATGAATTTTGTCCACTTGATTGGCCATTCTCATTCATGATAATATTTTTGTATGAGTGAGTTCGCACCCCCCTGCGACACTCTCCATGAATTTTTCTAGGCCTAGTGAAATTCTTGTACAGTCGATCTAATGGAAAGAAGGATTGGAATTACAACAAACCCTAGATCGATTCCCACATAAAAACCCTAGCAGAGCTCTTTTTCTTCCCACATTCATTAACATCACTCTCACTCTCTCTATTTTATTTAGGATAAGAAAAGAACCATGGTTACTTGTATTTAAATTTTCTAATGACAAGTTATATTGAAAAGGAAAACTTTGTTTATGAATTTATACATTCCAATAAAGTTGAATATGTTTAAGAAATTGATGGAAATAATAACAAAAGACTACATTTGTCCAAATATTATTGTTGTACTTTGATGGGATGATTGATATATTCAATTGAATGATTGTTGGCGTTAGTATTTTCATTCCTTCTAGCAAGTAGGCATGGCATTTTTAGCTAAAAATGAAATGAAAGAAACACCTTATTTAGATGAGATTCAAATATTGTGAAGAAAATTGTTGCTTCATTTTCGAGGAATACTTATTTGAATAAGTAACAATTTGCATATCTAGAAACCCCAAGGTCTATTATTCTTTCTTCATGTCACAAACATGTCTACATGATTGTACATTATGGTGTTCAGATTCATTATTGTTGAACCCTAAAGATTCAAATATTTCTATATAACAAGGGTTTTTGTTTCAAAACATTTACAAAATTTTATACCAAATCCCATGATTGAAAATTGTAAGGGTTCACGAAGCCTACCTAATATCTTTATGATAGAGTCACTAAAAATATTTCTTTTTTTCAATATAAGAGAGCATCATGTATAGGGGGTGTCGGTTAGTTGGGTAGGTTATGTAGGTTATATAAGGTTAGGTAGGGTCGGTGGGTTAATAGATTGAGTTAAGCAAATTATAAAGTTAGAGTGGTGGTTTAGTAAGTTATGTAAGATAGGTGGTTTAATGGGGTAGGCTATCTAATTTATGTGGGTTAGCATTTTGTATATTGGGTGGATTAATAGGGAAATTAGTGGGTTACGTATGTTAGTAGGGTAGGTGGGTTAGTAAACTTTAGGGGCTAGGTGGGATAGGTGGGTTAGTGGGTTAGGTAGGTCATTGGGGTGGGATAGTGGGTTCAGTTAATGGGTTGGATTATTTGTAATAGTTAGGTTAAGTATCTTTGGTGAGTTACTATAGGGCTAGGTCATATGTTAGGTGTGTTAGTAGTTTTTTTAGGTTAGTGGGGTGGGTTTGGTAGGTTAGTAGGTTATGTAAGTTAAATTGTGAAAATGAAAAGGTAAATCATTTTAGTTTGTTTACTAGATTAGTTAAGTTAGTGGGTTACATAGGTTAGTGGGTTAAGTGGGTAGGTTAGGTTTGTTATATTATGAGTGTATCTATACCATATATCACTAACCCATCGTGAATTGATATGGAGCTTAAAATTTATTCACTATCACGTCTAATTTCTAGCCAATGACAAATGCCTCCAACCTATAGAATAGAAAACACTATGAATTTTCTTCACGACTTCCAACAGATGCAAAGTGGTATGAATTTGGTTTTAGTTTGTGGAATTTGCACAACTTATTTGATAAAATGAAACTATATTCCATTGTTACATTTATGTTTTCTATTATCAACATCCCCCACTCGAAAATCATGATGTTATGCCCACATTGCAAGATGTGCCCTTACCTTTATGTATAGCCAATAATATATTGAAATCAACAATCCTAATCTTGAAACAATGTGTAAATAATTATAGCTTAAATATATGTAGTATATCTTGTATATTATACACCATTTTAATGCATCCAATTCCTCCATTCAATACATCTTCATTTTATTTGTTCTTTAGACCCATTTTATATTTTTTTCTTCCATTCCCATGTGCTTGTGCACTTTTTACTAAATTGATCATACAATTCTAGAAGTAGAGGAGTACTAGGATTTGGCCTTCTCAATTCTTGTATATCAACTTGTCATTTTTGTGTGTATCTCATCATACATAACCCTCTATTCTTTGGTTTCCACCATATTCACAAAAATGAATTTATTTATTATATCAAATTCATCAATATATGAATACTATTGAAAACATGATACTAATTAATGAAATTGTTTTTTTCAAAATACAATTATATATATATATATGTCAAACACATAATATATGTTTCATATAATATTCATCTCATTTTATTTCTAGTAACTCCCTTTTAATTTCTCTTCACCGCATTCACTATCCCACATGGCTTCGTGCATGTACATGGATTTGTTTCAAGAATTCATACATAAAAGAAAAGGACTATGCTACAATGTAACCCCTCCCTCAATAATGAATCCATTTTGGCATATCCATTTCATTACAAATATGGATAAAGTTAGTTGAAAACTTAAAAAAAAAAAAAAATAGAAAACAAGTTCAACTATTTCATTTCACCAATTCTCAATGCTTATAACATTCATCTCTTTGAACACGATCCACTTAGTTTCACTAAATGGTTCGTACATTTATAAAAATCACATTGGATCCTTATATTTCAAATGTGGATGAATATAATAAATGAATTAATAAATATCAATTCACATAAATAAAAATTACTTGACTAATGCACATAATTGTCAAATGCGTTGATCTAAATTTAAATTTAATGTGCTACTACTACATTCATGTATGACTATTAGATAGATGTGTTGAACATACTCACTATCACAATGGTTAGAGTGCAATAATATTAAAAGGAAAATTATATATTAAGGATGATAGTGAGAATTGTATCACACCCCATCAGCGCTTTCAAGTGCCTCTAACAAATTATGATGATTGTGTGACGTGAGGCCTATCAAGTGAGCATGAAAAGTAAATTATTTATTTAAAGAAGAGTAGTATCCTGTTATTGTTTGAATTGTAAAATTCACAATCCTCGTAAGCTTTAAGTCATCCTCGAACAATGTCTATGATGTATTAGGACAAATTATTAAATCATATGCATTGATTATTTCTTGATATCATATATATTTTTTTTGTTTTTATATAACTAAATATTTTATAGAGGTACTAGTATCTTTTTTGGTGGAAGTAATATAATTTCAAAGTAAATTTGCATATTCCTTATAAGCCATGCATTGAATCCAATAAATTTGCTATTAAATGTTATTCCCAATATTATATAATATTGGGAAATATGAAATCCGTGCTCATATTTGGTGGCATGTGATCCTAAGGAATTTTGACTTTTTTTTCCAAGGAAAAATGGCTCAATGTTATATTTAAAATATAATATCGTTTACAAAGACTAGCTCTGTCGAGCCGTAGACCTGGTGACGAGGAAAGCACTCTTCTCAAGTCAAATAAAAACGCCGCAAGGCAATACAGAAAATGTTGTCCACAGCAAACATCAGAAAACGCTGAGTCGCATACACCTAACCTCTTTTAGGCAAAGAAAGAAGCGTTGTCTCACAGCAAAACTCTGAAAATGCTGACCACGAACAACAAGCGGAGAAACACCAGCCAGTGAAGTATACAGGGGAGAAAGACACAAAAGCATGATCAGTGAAGAACAGGGAAGCAAGAACAGACAATAAGATATCCCTGATTCAGATCGCTCGCCCACCACCTTCGAAGAGATTTATGTGGGTAATGATACTTTCAGATCCATTCTCACAATGGAAAATCGAAAGTCTCCTGACCTCACTACTGAGGGCTCTCTTGGATAAGGCATTCGCCTCCTTATTGAACGATCTGGAAATATGCCTGTAGCTGATGTCCAAGAAGCGATTTGAGAGGGACTGAATTTTTGTTGGGTATGTGTTATATTCTTTGCATGTGTGTGTGTGTGTGGGTGTGTCAGATACGACGACTGCGTCTGACGATCCCTTCACTTAGGGCTCTTCCGTTGCACCGGGTGCTTACTAGGGGGGTCCCAGGGGGGGGCAGGTATGCCCCCCCCTGGTTACGCGTAGCGTTCAGCACCGGGCGGTAGCCCGGGGCCGACGGGGTTCGGGGCAGCGCCCCGAGTATGTTACAGGTATGAACTAACTGAGAGGGGGGGGGGTGAATCAGTTAGTGTAGATTATTAACCATTTACTCTCATTTTTAACTTTGAATCATTAATCTTAGTGGCAGTGAGTCTTTACTGTGAAATTCAGAGTTATAAACATAA
>ML778800.1:1251285-1264678 GCA_009831015.1 Picea engelmannii | reverse complement strand
CCCAGGATCTGTAGGTGATCAATCGACCAAAAGGAGGCAAGAGCAAGGGATGTCCATAATCCCAAAAGCTCTGCTTTTGTATTCGTTCCCTCACCACAATTTATGAACCATTTAGTGATTCTCTTTGAATGTGTTCTGAAAAAGCCCCCTGCCCCACAAAAAAGACCAGTGCTCTCAGACGCATCGTCGAAGTAAGCCAGTGTATATCCAGGAGACAATGAGATCTCACATACCTTGGGCGTGAAAGTCTTGATCGAAGCCAGTTTCCACTGGAATGAGGCCCTCACTCTGTGAAAAACCGCTAGAATAGAAGGGGTTCGGTCTTTAAAAGTAGCAGTGTTCCTCTCCGTCCAAACCTGCCAGCACATGTAGACCACCAAGGTCGGAGGAGACGATTTTTATGTGACCCAGTCTGATAGGTAGGCCGAAAAGGTGGGGCCTTTCTAGGCCACAGATAAAGAGAAATAATCGATCAGTAGTTTCCAAATCTGTTTAGTAAAATTACAATGCACCAAGAGATGATGTATATCCTCCGAAGCCTGTTTTCACAGTGAACAAAAGCCTGGTCCCTCCCAGCCCCTACGTCTGAGTGCCTCCCAGGTGAGAATCCTCTCTCTACCCGCCAGCCAGGTGAAAATTTTCTGTTTTAACGGGACCTGCCACTTCCATAGAAGGCGAAACCAAGAACGGTCAGTCTCATGCCCCAACTGTTTAAGATAGGCATCATATAAAATTTTTATAGTGATAGAGCCTATGGCATCTCCCCCGGCCCACAACAATAAATCTGGTTCTTCTGTAAGGGTGATCCCCGCACCTTTAAGGGTCGATGTGTATTGAGTCCATTCCTGGGCAAGTGTCCCTTCAAGTAAAAGGGATCCACTCTCCAACCAATCCTCCAGGAGGGAGTGGGGACGGGTCGGTAGAATAACTTGTGCCAGGAAAGTGATGTTCTGGTCCTTCAGCCGTGCACACAGCAAGGGAGAGAGGATCGATCGGTCTCCCATACCTAGAATCTTATCTCTGCCTATGCAAATGTCTTTCCCAGTGCCGGGCTTCCACCGTAACCAATGGAGAATTACCTGTGAGGAAGCAACCATCCCTTTCCAAAAAGGGGACGCCCTATGATGCTGAAGTGATGGCTTTCTGATCCAGTCGTGTAGAGATAAGGATCCCAAGTACTTTGTTTTGATGATGCAGCTCCAGATGCTATCGTGGGTAATGGCTCTCCAGAAAGAACTGGCCAGGAGAGCTGAGTTAAAGATGGGAAGATGCTTTAGTCCCCAACCCCCTACCTTACGAGGCTTTGTCAGCTCTTGCCAACAACAAAGATGAAAATGACGCTTGTCTGCAATATCATTCCATAAGAAGTTGAAGGTGAGTCTCCGAAGGATCAAAAATATCTTAGAAGGTATCCGCTCCAATGACATCCAGTAGACAGCTAGGCTTTCTAAAACCGATTCGATCTGTATAAAGCGACCCCCTATCGACAGCCATTTATTGCACCAGAAGTCAATTTTTTTCTCGAATCGAGTCACAAGCCACTGCCAGTCACAAGGAGAAGAGGATCCCAACCTTAGATGGATTCCAAGGTATGTAAAGCCTTCGCTAAGAATGTAAAAAGGAAGAGGGATGGAGTTCTGAAGGTGTAGGAGTTCGGTATCAGAGATGCCCCAATAGTGAGCTGTTGATTTAGTGTAATTCAGGGACAAACCCGAAGCAAGACAAAAAATCTGAAGCGTATCTTTTAATACTAGCCATTCCCCAAGATCTGCGCTCAAAAGTATAAGAACATCATCACAAAACATAAGGTGGACTAACCTTAGGCAGTTTGATAATTTTATGCCTGAGAGTTGGTGTTCTTCGACCCTTTTGTAAATAAGTCGACTGAGTCCTTCCAAGATCAGGATAAATAGATAGGGTGATAGAGGGCATCCCTGTCGGAGGCCCTTTGCACTCTTAAATAAATTTGTTGGCTCTCCATTAATTAAAACCGCAAAGTTTGGACTGTTAACACAAGAGAGAATCCAATGACTAAATTTCTCACCAAAACCCATGCTGAATAAAATTAATCTCAGAAACTCCCAGTCTATGTTATCAAATGCTTTTTTGATATCTAATTTCAGGACAAGTGCCTTTAGATTCTTATGCTTGATGCTATGAATTCATTCGTGTGCTGTTGCTATGGAATCTTGTATTCTTCGGCCTTTTAAGAACCCCAACTGTTCTGCTGATATGAATTTTTGGAGAAAGGGCTTCAATCTGTTTGATATCACTTTGGAAATAATCTTATAAGCCAGGTTGCACAGTGAAATTGGCCGGAAGTCGCTGAAGGTGTGTGAGTGTTGGAGCTTCAGGATCAAAACTATAAAGGTAGAATTGAGGCTCCCAATTACCTTGCCTTTTATGCGAGAATCTTCTATCATCCGGAGAAGGTCCTCTCCCACGAGATCGAAGAAGTGGAGGAAGAATTCGGACGTCCAGCCATCCGGGCCAGGGCTCCTTTCTTTCTTAAACTTATGTAGAATAGCTTTAATTTCAGGTAAAGTGACTGGAGCGTAGAGGTTGGCGGCTTCCTCTTCAGAGACAATTGGGGGGAAGAGGTTGGCGGTGTAGCACTTTTCTGGGAGGTTTTGACTGTTCTGAACATTGTAAATACCTTTGAAGTAACTAACCGCTTCTTGTTTGAGCTCCTCCTGTCCACGGATGATCATGTCCCCATCGCTTTTTATAGACCAAATGCTCTTTTTGTGTCTATTGAAACTCGCTACATTATGGAAGAATTTAGTGTTGGCATCTCCACTATTTAGCCAAGTGGCTCGGCTTTTGAGTCTCCAGGCATTCTCATTTGTGCGTAGGATGGAGTTTCTACTAGTCTCCAGCCTCCTCAAATTGGCTGTCTCCTCAGCCGTTGGCGTGGAAATGATCGATCGTTTAATAGAATTTGAAATAGATGACTCCAGATCTATAAGACGGGCATGTTCCTTTTTTTTTTCTTGTGGAACCACGACCTGGTGTAGTCCTTTAAAACTTTCAGTTTCCATACTATGCGGCGTTGTGCGTTATCCTCCGTGAGAAAGAAGGGGTCGTTCCAAACAGTAGTGACCAAAACATTGTAGTCCACCTCCAAGAGCCAATCTTGATTAAATTTGAAATGAACAGGGCAAAAGCGAACTGTAGACCTCAGCTGGAGAAATATGGGAGCGTGGTCAGATATATAAGGGTGCTCCACCCACGAATCTGGCAAAGCAGAGGAGGACAAATAGTCTTCAGCAACGAGAAACCTATCGAGCCTCCTAGCTATGGCGTTGGTCCCAGATCGGCCATTACGCCAAGTAGGGACCAGCTGGTCAGGTAAGACATCCGTTAGCTTATTGGAGACAAAAACATTTTTGTAAAAATCTTCGGAAGCCCCCGGCACAAAGCTTCCTCCCCAGTTTTCAGAAGCTGTTAAAATGAGATTTAGGTCACCACCTGCAATGAGAAAAGGAATGGAGAGGATGCCACTGTCGTTCAGTAGTGACCAGAAGCGCTTACGGTTTGCACAGGGGCCGTATATGTTTAAAAGTGCTATCTCTCTTGTATCAGCAAGGCAAACTCCCCTACATAGAATGCCACCAGTCGTCAATGTGGGACTCAGGTCAAATACACAAGGATCCCACGCCACCAATAAACCCCCAGAGTTACCAATGGAGCTAACTTCCACTGTGTACCAGGATGGGCGAAAAAGAAACACAAAGTCTCTCGAATGCTGAGCATCGGTAAGCGTTTCTTGCAAAAAAATAATGTCCGGCTTTGAACGTTCCAGGAGTCTCCTGAAGGAGGCAGCCTTGAGGGTGCCTCCGATCCCTCTTATATTCAGGGAGAGCACTAACATTATTTTGTACGTGCCAAGGCCTTCAATGCTCTAAGGGCCTTTCCATCCTGTGTCGGTAGATCTGTGGAAGGTTGTAAAGTGTTCTGTAACTCCTTTTGTTTTCTGGAGCTACTCATCTATAGCGGAGAAAGTTCAGTGCCAATGACTCTCGACCACGCAAAAGATTTTTCAACTTTTTTCTGCCCGCGTGAAGAAGAACATCCAGCCTCTACAGCAGGGCGAATGAGATCTTTTCCCCTGTAAATAGCTAGTGCTGGTTCAGTTTCCTGTAAAAAGGTTTCAGGGGTCAAAGTGACCAAGTCATCCAGCTGGTTTGGATCCACCACATCCGACTGTCCATATCCAGGGGGCACCAAATGAGGAGACGCATGGTCCAAATCTGTGGGCAGAGGTAGAGTCTGACTGGTCTTTGCAGGGAGCGAAGGAGTAGCCTCCGAAGTCAGAGGAAGGCTGTCAGGTGAAGGCGGGAGCGCCTCTTCCCGAGCAGGTCGCGAAGTAGAGTCACTATAGTCGAGCCAAGTGAAATTAAGAACAAATGATTTTTCGGCCTCTGTGAAAGTCGAGTAGAGTGTAGGGAAAATCCGGTCAACTTTGAGCAGGGGGATCTTAGCTTGTCCAATAGTCAGACGAGGGGAGAAAGTAGGCAACTCATCTAAATAGGCGAGAGAGGGATCGGGATCCATGTATGCAAGGGGGTTGAGGAGAATGTCCAAATCTTCAGAATGGTCTGGAGAGGACTTACCCGGACAAGAGCGTCGAAGGTGACCCATTTCCCGGCAGATGTTGCAACGGAATGGGATTCCGAGGTAGTCGAGGGACTGTAGGAGCTTCCTTCCTCTCCAGGTGATCTCCAAAGTTTCCGGCAAACCTGCAGATGTGTCCATTTCCACCAGGACTTTTCCCACTTTTCTCAATGGACTGACTAATATATTAGAGTCAAGTGAAATAAACTTACCTAGAGAGTCACCGATCGCTCTGAAGGCCTCTTCGTTCCAAAGGTGAAGTGGGAGGCCCGGAAGCAATACCCATAAGTGTCTGTGCTGGAAGTAGTCCGTGTCTGGGTTAAATTCCAGCCTCCAGCGCTTAAGCATGAGACTACTGCCATCATAAATCCAAAACGAGGAGAGTAAAATAGATGCATCTTCAGGCGTCTTGCAGTGAAAACCAAGCCAACCTCCTTTTAGATAGAGGATTTTCGGAATATATCCTAAGAGAGGCCTCCAGTTAGAGCTTATCCAGTTCTCCAGTGTCTGTGTACATAAACTCTTATAGGAGACTCGGCCCACCAGTGAGCAAGTGGACATCTTGCAAAGGTTCTCGAAACCAACTCCGTCCCCCAGCACGAGTCGAGAAATCTTTTTCTTTGGCTTCCAAAATTTTCGACCAGTGGGAGCGCCCCCTGCAGTAGGGGAGGATCTGTGCAAAGCTTGTCTCCCGGGGTGTATAGGTAAAGAGGAGAGAGGTGGAGATGGTTCTTCAAGGGAAGGTAGATCGCTAGTCAGGTCTTTGGTACTTGTTAAAAGAGAAGGGGCACCTGTAGGTAAAAATTTATTTGAGAGGGTCGGCTTGGCGGGAAAAGTCTTGCTCCAGGAGGCAAGTGCGTCCACTTTGTCAAAAAAACCTTCATGTTCCCAGATGATCTCATCAGAAGGTTTCATCAGTTGATTGGTCAGTGACTCCATAATGAGCTATATGGTCCACCTCCTTTTCTCTTGTAAGCGTGACAGAGCACTCTGAAACTGCGCCTGACAAGGATAGCTGGTAGAAGAGTTAAAAAGTCCGTGAGAAAAACAGTAACAACCGGAGTCACAGACCTGTACGCAAAAAGTATCTCTGTAGAGGTTCCATCTTCCTGTAGCGACAAAGAAATGTTAAGTAAAGGAGTGGTCGGCAGGAAAAAGGAGTAGGACGGGTAAATCCAGAGACAATGGGTTGATCAGGAGGCTAAAGACAAAACAAACTCTTTTCAAGGCGAAGACAACTTTGTGTGAGTCGAAGGGACCGGAAACCGAGTGTCTAACAGGCTATAGAGTAAACCCAGGAACCTCTACGATGTAGTGGGTCGGGTAACTATCTACCTGTAGAGTGTATAAAAATAAACTGTAGTCGGCGGGAAAAGTCCAGAGACAGTAAGGTTCAAAAGGCTGAAAGACATACAAAACTCCATTCTAGTCGAAGGGAACTAAGTGAGGGTCGAGGAAAGTCTATTTGGCTATAGGGTAGATCTAGGCCAGGATCTGTTGTACAAGGTCGCCTGGTTCACCTGGTTTGCCTTGGAGGCATAATCATTGACCTCTACTTGATGATGGCATAAGGTGTTTCCCATGGAGGCATAATTTTGACTTGATTTGGATTCTTGGGAATGTAAATGTCAACATTGAACATTTTCACTATCGAATATTTTTTTCCCCATTTTATTAGTGTCATCCTATAAGGAGGTTGATTTCCTCAACATGTCTAATAAAAAAATATTTATTTGATAATAATTGTGTCTTACTTGGAAAACCCTCCTATATACATCAAACACACACTAAATATTTCTATTTATATTCAATACACATTATTGCACATCTGTGGAATACATCGAAAAATGTCCTAAATAGAATATGGACAAGAAAATAATCATTTTATCCTTAGTCATGAACCACATCATCTAGTAACATAGTCATGAACCACAACGTCTAGTAACATAAATGATTCAGTATGCCATAAATTGTTGATTACAAAAACGTTTGATTAATTTACTTAACGGATTAGAAATATTTCATTATATTTGAATTGTTCATATTCATTGGCATAGTCCAAAGCCTAGAAAGCCATGGATAATCCAACAAATTATACCCCGCATTACAAATCAGCTTTCAAGAAAAGGTTGTAAAATGTCATACTTTTGAATTCCATTCTATAGAAGCAACATCTCCTTTATCGAGTGTTCTAAATAAATTCCATGTTAATGATTAATGTTATCTGGAGACAATTAAATTCAACATCAAATTCTCTTTCTTCATAGCCATCCAAGGAGGGATACTATTATATATTAATAAAATGAACCAAATGGAATAAGTTGTACATTGGAAAGTGAATGGATTTGGTATATTATTATTCATTGATAAAATGAACCAAATTGAATAAGTTGTATAAGAGGGTAATCATTAATGGTTAATTTTTAATGTTTATTGTGTTTAAGCAAGGCTAAACAAATTTTAATATTGATAAAGCAGGTCGAATTATTTTGTCAAATATTTATTGGAGTGTTGTCTAGTTGTTCTACGAAATGATTTTATTCGTGAGAGTGATATAAATTTACACAAATCACTATTTTTTGTTGTTCAAAATTCATTTCTAAATATAAAAATGGATTCAACATGCTGAAAATCGCCGAGCACTCAAATTATACAGAAATAATCACTCAATTCTACTAATCTAACAATTTTTCGTCCAAACAAATATCCCAAAAAAATCACCATTTCGTAAAACATTTAACCAATAACTTTATTAGTTGCTAATAAAATTGCTTACTTAAATTTTCTAAATTTCACACGCCTACGTTAATTTTCTACATTTAACACGCGTATCTGCACAATTATATTAATGCAGATTTGTTTTATTGTGTGCCATTAAAGTTGGTATCATTTTCCGCAATATACATGATACATTACTTACCGACACAATTAATAATACATTAATCATTGCAGGTTTGTTACGGTTAGCGATGCGATAGAGTCAAATAAATACATTGACTTTGACCAGGCAAGTCCCAATTTGTTTGGATTTGTCGGCACTCGGCTGTATCCTATTGGTGCATGGAAGCTCGGAGCAGTAAGAAAGATTCCAGTTGAACGTGTACGGCACTCATCGACCTTCTCCCTGCAACCAAAATTTCAGAGAGAGACGCAATTGCTACAATAAAGGACACTCGTAGGTAAAGCTATCACATCAAGACACGAAATGTAGAGAATGGTATCCTCAACTTCATCCTTATAATCGGTGGTAAAAAATGCGATCCCTGGAACTTTTAAGAGGGAGAGGGGGAGGTGCTGGTATTACCAGGGACAATAAGGGAGAGTGGCCGATAAAGTCATTTGTGGTGGTAAGAGTGAATATGGTGTTGTATTTGCTAATGCGGAAATACAGATATCATATAAGACGATCAATAGAAATGCACACAAGAAACACAACAATTTATGTCGTTCATCCAAACGTTGGGTTATGTCCATCAAGCATAGCTATCGGTTGTCTTATTATTCAGCTAATGGAAATTACCGCAGGCTCACACTCATCTCTCTCTCTCTCAGCCTCTACAGACATACATCAATTTATAGCAATGTACATTAGAAATTGATTATTAAATGTAAACTCATCCATATTCTAACTTGGTCGTATTGGTTACAACCAACATTGGATTATAGGATTTGGAATCCTATTCATTGAAGAATTCGTTGTCACCGTTTCCAACACATGGTGTGTGAATGGTGCAGGCAAACGACCACATATGTTGCACGTGGTTAACGAATTTGAAATAATATTCAAATTTCCCTATTCCAAGAGAACAACTTCTTGAAGAATGAATTTTGGGCCTCAAAACGTACTATCATATAAAGGTAAAAAAATATTGGGCCAGAGAACTGAGAATCAACCCAGTTTGAGAAAATTAACTTACAATTAGCTCAATCAGAGGATTTGGGTACGCTCATAGAGTTTCATTATTTCAATTTTGGGATAATTTTGTCTAGAAGCTACAGGTGGAGCAAGAAAGCTTAAAAATTGCTCATTCTGAATAGCCTCATTGAAGTACATCTACTTGATTCTTGAAAGGAACATTCTCTAGCTTGACCTAGTTAAGCCATCATGTAATAACAAACATCTATGTAAGACTCCCTCCTATTCTAAATAAAGTGATGGTCATTTTGCTCTCAGTTTTGGTGATATTATTCATGTTTTTCTCTTCTAATTAATTTAGTGAGTATTGCTATTGTATATCATATCATCGATTTGAAATGCTTCTTCTCTAGTGATTTTTAGACAAAGAATTTTTATTTATGGGTTGCTGGTGTCTTCACTCACCCAGTATTCATATCCCAAGGTGCACAAGGGGTGGCTCCACTCTCCATCTATCAGATACAGTGTTAGAGTTTGCTCCAAACCTCCACTGTCGAGTCCTTTCTGGTGTTTTCTAGCTTCAAAAGTGTGCTCGGGCTCAACTACCCCTCCATCTCTTCCATCCTAGTGCGCTAGGGTTGCTCTCACCCTCCATTGCTTAGTTCTTTGGTTGTGGGGATCTTCTACTACCACCCTCTTCTTTAGTTCATGTCATGGTGCACTAGGGTTTCCATGTGCTCCCCTCTCCTCTAGCATGCCTTCTCCGCATGGGCTTGGCTAAGGTTTGTTGGCGTGCTCTCCCTTTTGGGCTCCAAATTGTGTGCCTAACAATTTGATCCATATCTAGAGTTTTCCCATCCAGATCTAGTCCTAATCTAGATCCATATCCATATCCAAATATAGAGGATAGTGCATTAGGGTTCGCTTGAGAAAGTGTGATTTAGGGTTTTCCCTCCCTCTTGGGTTCTAGCACCCTTGATTTTCCATTTTCAGTGCACTCTCCATTCTCATTTATCAATTTCTCTAGTATATGAAGATAATGCCTTCTCGTAGAGACCCCTCCCCTATAGATTCTATATCTAGGAAATATTCTCCCATTTTGGACCTAACACTTTCTCTAAATGAACTCATGCAGCTGCAACAAAGATCCCTAGTGCCTCTGTAGTTGGATACTTGTTTCTAGTTACCTAAGTTTTCAGTGCATATGAATGGTGGGGCCATTGATTTCTGGGTATGCAATATATCCCCTTATTTCAAGACCTGCCCAGGAATGACAGAAGAAGATAAGCTATATATTGCAAGTTTTCAATTGGAATGGGATTCCCAAGCTTGGTGGACACCCATACAGATAACTCCTCTCTAGTGGTGGACTTGAGAGATCATCCTCCAACCACCCCTTCACCTATCTCTTCTTGGGATGCATTTTGTGAAGCGTCGCAGAATCGCTTATATTCCCTAGGGTATTGCCAGACTCTCTTAGCTTGTTGGTTGCAACTCCAACAACTCTCGGTCTAGTCAGTGCAAAGCTACATTGAGGCGTTTACTAAGCTCCATATTTAGTTGCAGATTCAAGATCTGGAAGAGGTACACATTGTTAAATTTAATTTCAGTATTTTATTATTGTTCTATAGAGAGGATGATTTACTTGAAATCTCTTCCATAGAAAAGTCCTTTCTTTGGGATTTGGCTATGGAACGGAAGCTCGCTCCTCACCTTTGATATCCTCTATTCAAAGTTAGTCCTTCATCATCTCCTTCTTCTCCTACCTCTCCCACCTCACCCAAGCTAGAAAATGGTGCTCTTGTCACAAATATTAGTTTCTCTCCTGTAACACCCTGTTTCCCCCAGATTGTAAATATAACTGAAATGGCCAAGGACTATGGCAAAACTCATAAGTATGAATGTGTGATGTAAATGGACCTGCAGGAAGAGGTCAATGAATGTAAATAATAGTTTGAATTTATTGCAGAACTGCTGAGAGGGGATGTGCGGAAAAGAGACCACGATGGTGGTGGAGGGCACCTGGAAAAAGGGGCGTTAACTTCCACCAAGAATTAAATACTGTATTTGGACTCCACTGGCCCGGAGAACCAAAAGAGGCTCGCCAGCCCTGAAATTAATGCCTTGCAGGCCGGTAGGTTGATGGCTTGATGAGGGATGGGGAGGTGAACCGCCTATCTGTAGAGCCATCATGACTGACCAGCGCGAGGGTAATCGTGCCACATGCAACCTCGCGAGAGGATAAGGAGTATGGCAGAAGCGATTGAAGGGGGCAGACGCGAGGGGAACTCTGGCAGTTTTCTACGCAGAGTGAGTGATCGCAGAGAGGAGGGGATTGAAACCTTCGCTCCTGGGCACTGGCAGACAGGGAGACGCAGGTCTTGGAACATCATGGTCTCAGCTCGGGGGTGGCTAGAGGTAAATCCATTAGGAGTTACTACGCCTACGGTTGCGTGGAAACGAGCACCCCTCTCAGCAGTTGCTTCCATTGCTGAAGTATTTCTGATAAGTGTTTTGCTCATATTTCATTTTTAAATTTATATGCTGTCACATATGTTCATGGACTTGTGGAATTGTAAATGTTTCCTGTGAAAGAATATATGTGTAGTAATTGTTAATAAGGAGTAGATATTAGCTCATAGAACCGTGAAATTGTAAATGATTTCAGCATGAGAGTGTCCGCGTAGCGTTTGATACGAATAAGTTGATATATGCTTATTACAGAGGAAACCATACATGACCTACGTTGATAAATAAATCTAGTTATGCTTAGATTGAGCTAAGTTAGGCTCCCAGCCCATCCTCGGGAAGCTATTTTCCCTATCCGTCTCCAGGAAGGCCCTGGAATAGATCTCTAGTAGAGATTCCCTCTTGCAGAAGGGATACTTAGCCATTCTCGAGAAGGTCCTCAAGGAGGAGGAAATCGACGGTCAGGATCTTACAGAGAAGATTGACAAAATCTCGTCAGCCGTCAGATCCTGAGAAATTGCGTCGGAGTTAAACCCTAGTGTGCAGAGAAGGAATCCTAGCCATTGATCTCGGAAGGACCTGTGTCAACATCCGAGAGAAGTCATCGGGATAACAGGGTTATCGGGGTTTTGTGAAGTCTGAGAACCAAGGCCTTGTGGTTCTCAAAATCCTGAGAACGTATCTCGGCAGGACACGTGTCGGCGTTCTGGGAGGCATCGGGATTTCACCCATCGGAGAATTTAGGAGTGTAGAACCGTTGCAATAGGAAATCGTGATCCGCGATTTCCCGATAGGATCTGAGCCGTCCAAACAGTAGGGACAAGTGGCAGAGGATCCCGAAGAGTCAGAGATCGGCGAATCGGGGTTCCCGGAGACAAGAGACTCGTGCACAAGGGAATCGCGATACGCGATTTTTCGATACAATCTGAACCGTCCATCTGTGGGACAGGTGGAAACCATTGAGAACCATCGGCGTTTGGTTCCATCGGAAAATTGGGAACTCCGAAGACATAGGCACGCTGGTATTGAGAACCCCGAAACAGCGAAGGGTAATCAGGACCGTCCATCATTTGAGGGACGCGTATCCGTGGATCTAAAATAGTCGGGGTTCGGCATATCGGAGTTTTCGAATACATAGAACTCTTGCCACACGGAATCGCGATCCACGATTTACCGACAAGATCGGGACCGTCAGTTCAGTGGACACGTGGTAGAGATCTACACCGTCGGAGGAAGTCCCGACCAGGAATCAAATCCATCGGAGTTTGTGATCTATCGGGAAATCGGGAATCCAGGGGACATGATGTATAGGCACTTTGAATTCGCGATCCGTGAAACCACGATGAGTGGGGGCCAGCTGTCAGCACAACAACGGAGAAGGATGAAGCTGTAAGGAATACGCGTGTCAAGCATCCGGAGAGAATCGGGAATCAGGATATTGCGGGTTCCGTGGAATTGTGTCTTGTGACATTTAAAACCCCGTAACCCCGACGGGGATAGGGTAGTGGTCATGAAGTTGGTCATGTGGACCAGAGGCTAAGCCAGTGGGGCTAGCGTGATAAAAAAGGCGCGTCGTGAATCGAGAAATCGCGAGTCCCAGGGATATGTGTTTTGTGTCATCGCAAATGTCAAAATCCTGATGGAAGGTTATACGACGGTGGTCATATGGTAAGTGGTCACATGGACCATTGTATAGCCAAGGGGGCTAGCCAGTGTAAAGGTACGTCAAGAGTCCAGGGGACTTGTGCATCCTGAATTTGAGAGGCGCCAAACCCCGACAGGATTTAAGGTTGTGGTCTAGTGAAGGTGGTGGTCGTATTAACCAGGACTTAGCCCGGAGAGCCTATATGCTAGGAGCACATCGGGGATCGGAAGATCGAGAGTTCCGGGTACATGTGCACCCCGGCACCGCAAACTCCGAAACCCCGATGAGAAGTCGTCGCTATGGTCATATAGGAACCGGTCGTGTGGACCAAAGGCTTAGTCGAGTGGGGCTGAGGCAACCGAGGAGTGAATCGGAGATTGGAGATCAGTGATTGCAGTTGCCAAAACATCGTGGGTGTCAAAACCCCGATAGAAGATACCCCGAATCCCGATATTGAACCAGGGATTGGCATTCCGCTAATGTAGGTTTCTGGAGATTTCTCATTTGTGGGAGACTAACCCAAATTTTTTAAATTATGATAGTGGGTGTGTTACAAAGTGGTATCAGAGCATGGTTACAACACTCGGCCTGATTGGGCTCATGCACTAGTCAAACCAGTCGCACCAGTCGCGCATAAACCTCATACGAAACACTCCTATGGGGAGTAACCCCTTGACTTGACTATCTTATCCAGGATTAAAAACTTGGAATATGAACACCCGACTGTGTATGCATGTGAAAGAATTATGGAATTATGCACAAATTATAAAATGTATTTAACTCTTGACTAATATCCAGCGTTTGTC
>ML778800.1:1225134-1237139 GCA_009831015.1 Picea engelmannii | reverse complement strand
CTAAGACCTTTTACAAATTCATCATGCCAACACCTCTTATTACAATTTTTTATGGAAATGTAAAGTAACCAGGTGGTCTTTTAGACCGGTTGAATTTCTGAACTTCTGAATTTTGAACAATAATGTTCAATCTTTGGCGGCTCGGCGGAAATTCACCATAGTGCAACTTTGGTGGATAACAGTAATTATAAAGGAATTCAGTTAAGATTCTTAGGAAGGATTCATGCCATGAAGAAAAAACCAATGGGAGAACAATGTATCATTCTTTTGTTTCTTTGAATATCCTCGACTGGTCTCAGATGGTATGGAAGGAGAAGAGGAATGAGAATGACTCGATGAGAAGTCATGGGATGGTTTATTGAAACATCCCGAGCCACCCAGGTTGGGCCACGTCACACAATCCCAAGTTATGTAGCTCTGAATAAACAAAATTGTAATATCCCCAGCCTCCATGTTGGGCCATGCTACTCCAAAACTGCTCTGACATTGCTTTCATACCATAATGTAACACCACCCAACATACTATTGAGCAATGATAATCCAAAAATCCACTACATAGATTCTATATTGTATCCTAGTCTGCACAGTATCACTTGGACTAACATGACCAACCTCGAGTTGAGTTGCGCAACATTATCTTTCTTCTTTTAACACAACTTTAAGAAGCAAAAGTAAATAAAGACAAGTTCACATGAGTATATTGACCACACATCACTGTTGTCCGAAAAAACCTCCTGTCACATGCCAATTCTGATTTCCTTGTGCGCATGGTATGATTCCTTGTACGCACACATGAGTTCCATCCTCCTGTGCACACACACTACTTTCCTACACACAAAGTCATTGAATCATTTCCCTGTAGAGTCATGATCAATAGAAAATGATAACTTAACAGGAAAAACTATCAACATTTTCCATACTCATGCACGTGGATATAAGCACCATATTTACGTGTGAAAGAAACATTAAACATAATAACAAAAATTACTTATATGCGACAACATCCAAGAATTAAACTATATCAAACATAGATAAGTAACCAAACAGTAAAGGAGAACAACACATAAAGAACACTTATCTTTTTATGAAAGTCACCAACTATGTGCAAAACTCAAACGTTCCTCCCAGCTATAGACTATGTTGCTCATAAGATTTCAGGAACATGTCACTACCAAGCTGGGGCTTAAATCCACCAAGGAAAACGGGTTCCTAATGTCAGGATAAGGTCTGATACTCAACATAATTTCTTATTCCAAGGTGTTATTGTTGTAACAATTCTACAGTCTCTCATTCCCCACGCATGCGTGACACCCAAGGAAGTGTGACCCTTCTCTTCTCAATAATCCCTTGGCTTCCCCACTTCCCCTCGAGGGTTACCAACAACAAACTGAATAGGAAGTCTCTGATCCCTGCAACTAAGGACCAACGCAATAGGGAACAATTATCAACAAAACTCTCACGATCCTGACATCCCACCTCTTCGACATAAAGAATCTGGTTACAATACATAAAACACTTACAAGATTTTCTTTACAGATAAGGTAATAGTCGGATTTTTCACATAGTTTGACCTGTTCTGCTCATGAAAAAGTGAATAATGAATAATCTCCCCAAAAATACACTAAGGACAACAATGTGTATTGTATTCTTTAAAATTGACATTTGTCACCTTAAAAAGTAGCTTCAGTGACTTGGTGACTCATTCCCTACCCTCAAAAACTTAGGATAAAATAATTATCCATAACATACACTTTTCTGGAAATATTATAAAGTATTCCCTAAGACTTAAGTCTCGACCCCCTTTTCCCTTTTTAGGTGGTGTTAGCTCCCCATCTCTTTTCATCTGAGTGTGGGGCGCAATGGCCTATCTGGGTCCTGGTTCACCAACCTCATAATCAAACGGTTCACCAACCTCATAATCAAAGAGGCTCTATAACCTCAATACATATACAACCATATATATACATATATACTCCGAAGTCATTCCCGCACACTTACCCAAGTGCGCACAATGTTGTGTACTATGAGAACCATTTCTTTTATGTGCAACAATGCTCACTTATCTAGGTGAGTGCAACACTATGAAATGTGTTCATCATGTCTTTGACAACAATTCTTCTTTGTGCACTAGTTAGGTGAGCGCAACACCAAAAGTTAATGTCAAAAACTCACTGCCCTATATGTACAATTACAAAGAGTCCAGATTAGGGACATTACATTTATAATGATAACACTAATGATGATGAAAATGATGGTGGTGGGGATTTTGAGAAGATCCTACCTCATGAGCTCATTGCCATGCAGCTTGCCCAGAGCGAAACAACTTTGTCCTCAGTGTATGAAAGTGTGAAAGTGTTGGGAAGACTCTCAAAGGCAGGGATCTCAGCCAGTTACGAAATACGAAATGCAGTTTGGACGTGGAGTGGTTTTATTGAATGAAATTCCATCTCTAAGAATACTTGTCTATGTATTCCAATTTCTGAAACTTCTACTGAAATTCCATATTCATCTTATGGATCAGTCTGTAATTGAAATGATAAAGGTTTCATTGTACGTCATGCTTCTGCGAGATTTCTTGATCTTGGAATATCTAATTGTGATGAGCACAATGATAACAGAAGTGGTAGAAACAATAGTTGATTTTCCACATATTAACTGCTTTCTTTATCACTATATTATCTTGCAATTATCTTTCCAAAAAATCTGACTGGATTTTAAAATAAAATTTCTGAATCGACCTTCAAGTAAATAGACAAAAAAAGATTCTAGATCGTAGACAATCAAAACATAGCGTATTCACTATGTGAAATATACAAAATCGTAGATGAGGATCACTGATTGGGTTGTGCTCGAACGTTATATCAGAGGGAGTTTGCCAGAACTAGTTCTCAACCCATTTTGTGTGGCTTTGACCTGGAAATTCCAAAAGGGACACATCCCCTGAGCTTTGATCCCGCCCCAGCCCCGAAAAAATAGTTAAGAATCGGTGTTAAAGTATATATTTGGCTGATTTTTGTTGTTTTCCTTCGTGTAAAGAGAGTACTGTATCTGTTACTAAACATGAAACAATTTTCATAAGTATCTACTCAGGATCGAATGCAGGCTTAGTAAAAAACTGGTATCTACTTAAGATGGAATGCAAGCTTAGAAAAGAATTGGAGAGAGATCATAATGTTTACACATAGCGTGCAATGTTCTCTTTTCCTTTTTTGGAAAAGGTAAAGTATTTAAGTTGGTATACTAGATTAGGTAAGTTAGTGGGTTATGTAGGTTAGTGGTGTGTGTGAGTGGGTAGGTTTGGCTTGTTAGCTTATGAGCGTATCTCTGTCATATCTCATAAATACAAGATGAGACCATAGGGAGCTTAACCCTTAGTCACTCACACATCTAACTAATAACCAATGACTAACCTTTCGAACCCATAGAATTAAAAACACTACTAATTCTCTTCAAGGATTTCAACAGATTCAAACTACTCTTGAATTTGATTTTAGTCTATAGAATTTGCAGATATTATTTAATAAAATACAATTAACACTTCATTATTACTTCCTTGTTTTCCACCATCAACATCCCCTATTGCAAAATCATAACGATATGCCCACATTACAAGATATGTCCATACCTTCATTTATAAAAAAGAATATATTGAAACCAACAATCCTGATCTTGAAAAATGTCTAAATTCTACCTTAAATATATATAGTATATAACATATATTGTACACCTCTTTGTTGCATTTAATTCCCGTGTTAAATGCATCTTCACTTTAATTAATTGTTGCTTAGACCCATTTTATAATCTTTTTTAATTGACCATACAATTTTAGAGGGAGTAGAGTATTAGGGTTTGTCCTTTTCAATGCTTGTGTATCACCTTGTCATTTCTTTTTATCTCATCATACATAATTTCCATTTTTCTTTTTATATTATATCCAAAAAATGAATTTATTTATTTGTCTAATTTATTAACATTTTTTTTTATACCATATCTTGAAAAATGAATTTATTTATTATGTTCAATTTATTAATATCTAAATATTATTAAAAAAATGATATTAATTATTTAGTAAAATTAATTTTTCAATAAAATTACAATCAACAATTACATAAGTCAAATAAATATATGTTTCATATTATTTTCGTCAACTTTGACTTCCTTCTAATTTATCTTCACCATATTTACTATCCCACATGATTGTTGCAGCTACATGGTTTTGTTTGGAATTCACACATAAAAGAAAATGAATATGTTACAATGTAACTCCTCAATAATGAGCCCACTGAGCATGTCAATTTTCTTCCAATCCCTAAACCCACTGGGCATGTCCATTTCCTTCCAATGCTTCAAGAGTTTTCATATACTTCTTTAGAAAAAAGAATCTATATAGAACCCACTATGTTAGCTGATTCAATCTCTTCAACCAAAGATACCAAAAGGTGGACATGAATATCCATAAAACTAGTTAGAAACTCTTTTTTAAAAATAAAAACAATTTAAACTATTTCATTGTACCAATATCGAATGCTTATAATATTTTTCTACTTAAGGTTAAGGTGGAGATGAATATCCATAAAACTAGTTATAAACTCTTTTTTAAAAATAAAAACAATTTCAACTATTTCATTATGCCAATACACAATGCTTATAATATTTTTCTACTTACATTCACTCAATCTTCAATATTTTTATAAAAGTTAGATTAGTCGTTCATATTTCAAAAGTGGATGATTGTGATATTACTATATCCATTGATCTAAATTTGATGTGATATTACTACATCCATTTATGACTATTAGATGGATTTCCTAACATATTCATTCTCACAATGATTAGAGTGTAATAATATTAAAAGGGAAAATTGCATATTAAAGATGATAGTCGCAATTACATCAATACCCATTACTACTTGCAAGTACCTTTAACAAATTATGGTTGATCTAAATTTGATGTGATATTACTACATCCATTTATGACTATTAGATGGATTTCCTAACATATTCATCCTTACAATGATTAGAGTGTAATAATATTAAAAGGGAAAATTGCATATTAAAGATGATAGTCGCAATTATATCAATACCCATTAATACTTGGAAGTACCTTTAACAAATTATGATGAATGTGTGACGAGAGGTCTATAAGTAAAATATTTATTTAAGGAAGAGTCATATCATTATCTTAATTTTCAAAGTGTATAAATCACGTTGTTTACAAATTCTAAGTCATTCTTAAACAATTGTAACATCCCGTTTTGGTGCATTGAGCGAACTTATTCTTTGAAGGGACTTGCTCGCAAGTGATTCAGATTATTATGCTATTTAAAATTTGATTTTTATTATGAGGCGTTATGGGTTGATGATATGTTGTTTTACTACATTGACATAGACAGGTGCTATTGACTCGGTTTTACTGAGTGTGCATGGTTTTGGACCTCAAGGATGCAGAGGGGTCGATGGAACCCCTTGGACTCTGGATCGAGTTAGGGAGTGTGTCATTGGGGTTTGATTGTTTTACTGTGATATTAGTGCATCTGAGTGGATGATATGATGTGGATATGTTCTGACATGATTTGTTAATGATGCAGGGTGACAATAGCTTACCGACCAGACTCACATATGGAGTAAAGGGGTCACACACGACTACCAGAGATGTTGAGGGAGAGGTGTGGACAACAACCCTGCCACAGCCTACTAGCACTCCCTCCGTGGCTCGAACTGTAGGTTAACAATTACCTAGTTCGAGAGGACCCACGATGTCGTAAGGGAAAACTGCGAGAGTTGCTCACGATGATTCTAAGGGGCGTACAATAAGGCAGGAGCCTTATTCCTTAGAGGCCCTTAGTCTCCCACAAGTTCACCTGGCGGAGTGTTGACTCCAGGGGTTATTGATGTCTACCAAATCAGTCAAGAGGCGAGTGGCACCCTTGGAGCATGTAGCGCGTCCTGAAGGGCATGTCGCGCAAAGGAACAGATGAGGCGAGTGGCACCCTTGGAGCACCTAGTGCATCCTGAAGGGCACGTCGCGTTGTTGATGATAGATGGATGAACCTAGATGGCCCTAAGACAGATAACATGTTAAGTAATTTTAAAACAATTTCCCTAATTAAATGTCGCCTAGTACGAAATTTAAGGCCTAAGTCTAAATTACGCTAGTGGTAAAATTTTGTCTTCTAAAAAAAAATAGTAATAAAAATAATAGAAATAAAAAGACTTAAATAATAATTATGATCTTCGTTAAATCTAGTAACATGAAGGGAGTAAGAAATTTAATTTACTCATTAAAAAAAAAAAAAAAATGTGGATATAAATAATAAAGAGGGAATTAATTGTTTTAATCTTTTTGATAATTTAAAATATACTAATTTAATGATAAAAGGGAAAAGGGGTTAAATTCCACACCTGCCTTTTTGGGTTCTAGTTTAAAAGGGGAAAGAGGGAAATTTTTTTTTTTTAGGAAACTAGGAAAAGAGGTAACATAAAAAGGGAAAAAGGGGAACTTAAGGGAAAAAGCGGAAGGTCAACTTAGTAAAGAATCTACCATTTAAGAGATTTCTATTTTTAAACTGAATTAACAATTTCATAATAGGGAAAGCCTTTAAAACCTGTAAGGGAATTTGGGGACACCTAGGAGTGATTCTAGGAGTAACTTTAGGTGGGTGAGGGAAACAAGATAATTAATTAATTAAAGAAATTTAATAATCGAGGAATGAAGGGGATGGGTGACACTTGTACGGAGAAGAATTTTGGGAATTTACTTTTAAAACTTTAATTAAATGAGATTTTAGGAAAGAAAGGAAGTTTGAAACTCTATAAAATGAAGGAAGGAGAAGGATGAAGGATCATCTTCTGTTTGTGTAACGTTACGCTGCAGAAATATCGACTTGACTAATTTACTTGTGGGAGTTAGGATACCCATCTCGGAGAGGAGTGGTAGCTCGGCCTTGCGAGGCGAGCTGCGAGCTAGATGAAATCTTTGGATTGTGAGTGTGTGGCCCCTTTGCGGCTCGAGGGGCTAAGGGGGAAGAAGAGTACCCCTAGCATTGGTTGGGAGGTACCGGTGAAGTCTCGATGATCGGCGAGCGGGAGTTGCATGGAGAGCACGGTCGTCACTTAGAGTGAGTGAACATGCAACGATACTCTCCTTTCATTTTGTATAGTATATGATTTAGGTTTTATGCTTGGATCTGCTTATTTAATCGAAATGTAAAATGATGTTCTTTTTAAAATTGATGATTGAACCCTTCTTTAGCCTAGCTTGATGGTGGTTGACTCCCATGGAATTCATATTCCCGCATGTCGTGACCGCCCTGTGTGTTTATTGTGACCTTGAGGTTGTTTATCCTTCGTCCATAGCTCACCAGTCCTTGCCTGAGAAGTCGGCCAGGAGCCTAATCTATGGTCATCGCCTTAGCGTTAAAAGACCTATGGATCTCAATGCCCTGCTTTTCTGTGCGAGGATGGTGAAGAGAAGGCGAACCTATCAGCCGTCTACCTATGTGGATGTCCTTGCCTACTGTTTGACTTGCGTCCTCATCACTTAAATGGAAAAATTTAACTTTGTAAATATCATTTGCTGGTGAATTCGTTCCTGTCTATTCTTCATTTGATAATGGCCAATCTAGCCTTGCGTCTTCATCCCTTAAATGGAAAATTTACCCTGCTATTTCACCCTTCATTTATACCTTTATTGACTATGTTGATAGTTTTATAGATTGACAGTGTTTTTGATAGAGTGATTGCCAAATCAATAGGAATTTTTTATCGGCGAATCTTACACTACGATTTTATCCCTCTCTTTACATCTCTGGACTGTGGTATACCTATGGACTTTAATTCATTGTAAGATGAGGTTAGCTATCCTAGAGGCCCACTCCTTGATAGGTTTTAAATCACTGGACTGCGTTTTACATTCCTTCTCTGCGAATTTCTTTTGACTTTTCTGGGCGAAATTTTTGCGGCGATTTTATACCTGTGTTAAATCTTGGGGTGAATTTACACCTGGGCGAATTCTTATTAAACGATTTATTTTCCTGTGCGACAACTTGAGTTGGTTTAATTATGATTTTACTTGCGAACTGTGGAAAATTGTGTCTCTGTATTGGCTACGTTAACATTGCCTCTGTGAATTGTTTTAATGTAATGGTTGTAGAGTCATTCCCTCTGCAAAATTGTGTCTCTGTATTGGCTGCATTAATATTACATCTGCGAAGTGTTTTATATAATGGCTGAATAATATCTCCTTCGAGTTCCGCCCACGAAATCTATAGCTGCGATATCTAGGTTGTGTGCCCACTCACTACCATATCGTGCAGTCAGTTTGTCAACCATGATATGGAATAGATGACCACCAGTTCAAGCATCCCACATTCATGAGTTAAGCCATCAACCATGAAGGAAGGATTTTGTTTAGTTCATTCTCCTCTAAATGAAGGAACAAAATATTAATATATGAGTTCAAGCATTCGCCATCCTTTATTGGAGTGGAAGAAATGGTTGAATGGCCTCAGATTGACAAACAACTACTAAGAGATTCATGTACCTTTCTAAATGGGCGGTCCACAATCAATTCCAAATTAATGACCACAATTTTGAAAATCAATGTGGGCGGGCAACACTATTTCCCTGCATTTCTTGATTGGAAAGAGGGTTTACCTGAATCACCTCTTTGTCCGATTGTCTTCTATTCATTTTTGAACATAGAATGTCTCATAAATTTTTGGGTTGACTTCCTTATTTTTCTTAAGCCGGCGAAATCACTTTAGACCATTCTTGTGTTGAAGCATTGTTTTTAATATTGCAACTATTTAAAAATTTAATTATTACTCCCTGCATTTTCGTTTTCGCATACCTACGGGTTGCATGTTATGCTCCATTCCTGACAGGTTGAGATTTATTTGTGCATCAGTATTTAATAGTATCATTCTGCCCTTTTTTTGTTAATGATTCATTAATGTTAATGGCCAGTGGATTGAGATTTGGATGAATTTAGAATTAGATGACAGATTGAGATTTATTTAATAATAGCAATAAAAGTAATAACAATCTACTTTATTTAATAAGAGCCATCTCCTTTATTTTAGTTAATGTTTCATAATAGCAATCTACTTTATTTTAGTTAGTGTTGATAATAGCAAGCTACTTTATTTTAGTAATGTTTCAATTAACGTTAATGGCTAGTCGATTGAGATTTGGATAAAATGAGAATTTCCCAACTGGAATGTATAATGATTAAAGTTTGAATGGAGAATTGTTGGAGTCGTGGTTATGTAGCTCTTAATTCACTTGCGCCTTGAATTAATTTGATAGTTGTACCACGTCATGAATAAATGAGAAGCATGGTTGATTATGTAATTGTTCTCTTAGCTCTTTTAAAATCAAGTAGGTTACTCTTGCGCCATTAGGAGATGTTGACGTATGATTGAATTGTAAGTTTATAATAGAATTTGTGCACCATGAAATTTTAGGTTGTGAGACTAATTATGTAATTTGATTACCTTGCTCCATGAATTAATTGATATTTATTTTTCACCATGATATGTGTGGACAATCTTGGGTGTAGTTACTTCATCCGCCACTAAAAGGTTAATTATAGCTGAATTTAATGATGGATTAATCCTGTGGCTTGACGTAAAGTAGATGTCTGCCATTGCACCTTGAAAATAAAATAAAGTTGATTACATTGTGCACGAACTTATGTCATTTTATGATGGATATAGTAATCAAGTTCTCTTGCACCTTGGAATTTATGTGATGTGTGACTGATTCATAGAACACTATCTCTCTTGATCATCGTTGATGTTGTTGTCTTAGCATATTTAGTTTTGCTCTTGATTGTGTCGGGCGGGATGTAGACACCTCCTTGTTCCTCAGAACAGTCACCAGCCCTGAGACCTTAAATGGTCAAAATCGATGGGAACCTAGGATTGAGCGTTGCTTATGTGTCCTGGAGGTCCTAACCATTGCAGGGTAGGACGGGTGGGTAGTCATTCTTATTCTTCTTAGGTCGTCATGTTGTTGTTGCGTGAGTTTCTTGCATGGTGTTTGTCGTCGTGTTGCGTTGTTGAGTATAATGTCATGTTTACCTTCCTACACCCACACACACAAAAAAAAAAATTGCACTTGTTATGTGAGGCTTGATGTCATGACGAAACGGGAGGTTCATTAGATATGGTATCAGAGCGGGTTCAACCCGCGACTTGGGATCTCTACGGCTTTCGTTGACATGATTTGATTATAAGGTTACTAATTGAGCTGAGTTGTATTCGTGCAGGTAATTATGGTTAGAGGACGCCGCGGAGGCAGACGACGGGGTGCTAGGGGAGGAGGTGTGACGCCTCTAGTAGAATCCATGCCTGAGGGGTCTAACCCCCAGGGAGACGAGCAGGTTCTCGAACAAGAGCAGATAGCAGTTGGTGATGTAGTCGGAATGATGAGATCTTTTCAGCGCATGTCTGAGGCTATAATTAAAAGTTTGGATAGAGATGAGGCCAGGGCGCCGACACCCACTGAGGTTCCACCGTGCGCTTCGGTCAGTACCGGTAGCCTTCACCGTGAACTCGAGAAGGTCAAATTTCTCGAGTTCTTTGGTGCCCCGGATGACGTAGCCGCCAAGGCATGGTTGGAGAACATGGCGATGTGCTTCACACTTCGTGATTATACCTCATGTTATCGCATGGTTTGTAGGAAGGGTTTAGGCAGCTTGAGTCAAGGCTTTAAAACCGGCGTAACAGGAGCTTCCCACCCACTGTCACCTCGATGGGGAGCTCTTTCTATTTAGGATGGCTAGTCCAAGGGAGATGTCCCTAAGCAATCTGGTTTAATGAAGGGCTAAAGGTATAATGGATCAAAGTAAGAGATTCCCTTTCACAGATTACTGCCAAAGATGAGATAGTCAAGAGGAATATGTTCCACTGGATGGCACTTGTTTGCGAGACAAGACAAATAAATATAGAATATGCTTGCAGTGGGTTAGTACTTCAAATCGTTAATGACTATCTTCAAATATACACATGAGCAATGATCAAATGCAATTATTGACGAAGTCAATGATTGCTAAGCAAAGACAAATGACTTTATCACTTATTCAATAAATGCATGAGAGATATGGGTATTAATGTACACAATTAAATCCTTGTATTACATCACAATGCAATAAATATCTCAAATCAGCTCATATAAATAATGTTGTTGCATCACCTATATTGTTGCTGCTATAGATGTGACGTCAAGCATTAATGAATAGGTCAAATTGAAGACAATGAGTGGAACGTTTTAGCAATTAAACTTATGAAAATAATCTACAACTCAAAGTCTATCAATCAAGGTGAAAAATGTCACAATTTTGCAAGCCAAACAAGAGATCAAAAGGTGTGATGTCACCTATATTTTTGTTGCATTCAGGATTAGGGTTAGTTAGCCAAGAAGTGGACGTTGTAGCTAATTCAACCAATGAAAAGTTATGAAACCTCTATGGCTATGATAAGATGACTAAGCCGCACTTTTCTATCCAAACACAAGTTTAAAATCAGCAAGACGTCATCTCATTAGGGTTAGTTCAAGTCGCTAGGGTTAGACGCTAGGTTAGTTTAGGGTTTCAAATTGAGAAGTTTGAAAGAGAGTTTAAGCATAAATAAGCTCAAAAGTGTTTATAGACTAGTGCCTTGGGTTAATGGAGTCAATTGAGGTGAGACTAATGGCTTGGAAGACTTAAACTCAAGGACAAGAGGGTTTAGGGTTCAATGGTGTTGCTGTGGCAAGGCCACCAAACCAAAACCCTAAGGAGAAAAAGGCTTACTTAGGTGTAGCTAAGGCTAGGCCTAAAGCTTCCTCTTCTTTCCTTGAGACTTCTTTGGCAAAACGACTAGCTTATAAACACAAATCTAGGGCTGAAAAGTGTTGCTTAGATACAAGGATTTTCAAAACCCTAGAAGTAAACCCTAGGTGTAAACTAAATTAGGCCTAGGACGCCTTCTTTCTTCAATTTGTGCTTAAAACTAACTCAAG
>ML778800.1:1186718-1202890 GCA_009831015.1 Picea engelmannii | reverse complement strand
TAGGGGAGTCGTTTTAAGAATTTTATCAGGCGTTAAGGTCTTAGGGTCATCTAGGTTGTCTCATCATCATCATCCATGCGACGTGCCCTTCAGGACGCACTACATGCTCCAAGGGTGCCACTCGCCTCGTTTGCTTCCGTTGCATGACGTGCCCTTCAGGATGCACCACGTGCTCCAAGGGTGCCACTCACTGGCTTGTATTTCTTTGTGCGACGTGCCCTTCAGGATGCACCACGTGCTCCAAGGGTGCCACTCGCTGAATTGACGGATTGGTAGACATCTATAACCCCTGGAGTCAACACTCCACCAGGTGAACTTGTGGGAGACTAAGGGATCTAAGGAATAAGGCCGCCGCCTTATTGCATGCCCCTTAGAATCATCGTGAGCGACTGTCTCAGTCTTCCCTCACGACATCATGGATCCTCTCGAACTAGGTAATCGTTAACCTACAGTTCGAGCCACGGCGGGAGTGCTAGTAGGCTGTGGCAAGGCTGCTGTCCACACCTCTCCCTCAATATCTCTGGAACTCATGTGTGGCCCCTTTACTCCATATGTGAGTCTTGGTCGGCAAGCTATTGTCAGCCTACATCAGCAAACATCATGTCAGATCATGTCAACAACATATCATAAAATCAATAGCATCAAATCAAAACAATATCATCGTAAATGAAACAACCCAATTAGCCCACTCCCTGACTCAATCCGGAGTCCAAGGGAGTTCCACCGATGCCTCTGCATCCTCAAGGTCCGAAACCCTGCACACTCAATGAAACTGAGTCAGCAACACCTGTCTACATCAAGGTAGTAAAAACATCATGTCATATAACTTAACGCATCATAATGAAGGAAAAAGTTTTATCATCATAAAAATCCAGATCACTTGCGAGCAAGTGTCCTCAAAGAATAAGTTTGGTAAGTGCACCAGAGCGGGATGTTACAAGTTACTTCATCTGCCACTAAAAGGTTAATTATAGTTGAATTTAATGATGGATTAATTGCGTGCCTTAATGTAAAGTATATGTTTGCCATTGCAGCTTGAAAATAAAATGAAGTTGATTACATTGTGCACGAACTTATGTCATTTTATGATGGATTTAGTAATCAAATTCTCTTGCACCTATGAATTTATGTGATGTGTGATTGATTCATAGAACACTATCACGCTTGATCATCATTGGTGTTGTTGTATTATCATATTTAGTTTTGGTCTTGATTGTGTCGGGCGGGATGTAGACACCTCCTTGTTCCTCAGAACAGTCGCCAGCCCTGAGACCTTAAATGGTCAAAATCGATGGGAACCTAGGCTTGAGCATTGTTTATGTGTCCTGGAGGTTCTAACCATTGCAGGGTAGGACAGACGGGTAGTCATTTTTATTCTTGTTAGGTCTTCATGTTGTTTTTGCGTGAGTTTCTTGCGTGGTGTTCATCGTCGTGCTGCGTTGTTGAGTATAATGTCATGTTTACCTTCCTACACCCACACACAAAAAGAACAATTTTGCACTTGTTATGTGAGGCTTGATGTCATGACGAAATGGGAGGTTCGTTACAACAATATCCATGATGTATCAAGATAAATTATCAGACCATATGCATTTAGTATTTCTTGATCTCATAGATCTTTCCTCATTTTTTGTATAATCCAATTTTTTTTTATAGATTAACTTGTATCTTTCTTGGTTAAAGAAATATGATTCAAAAGTGAATATACATATTCTATAAGGAATGGATTAAATCCAATATATGTGCAATTAAATTTTTTCTCAATATGGAATATCATAAAATTTGAAATACATGTTCATTTTAGGTGGTATGTGTAACATTCCTAGCCTCCAAATGAGAAACATCACTTGTGGAATATATATTAAGATATAATATTTTTACTTATTAGTTTCTTGTAGCTTACCGACTACATATCACAGACAACTTAATTGTTTGGCTAATATTGTGGCTCTTAATGCATCTAAAAGCATATATTAAAACATGAATGCAACTTCTTAAGAAAACAACAAGCACACATCATCCATATAAACCATTTACACAACAAAATATCCTAATAAACAAAATAGAGAATGTATCTATTATTATCTAACGAACTTGATGCATACGAAGGATGAACCTACTAGCCATAGGCTTTGTTGTTCATTTTCTCTCAACAACAAACCACCCCCGAGATGAGGCTATGATTCCAAAAGGAGATTTGACCCTCTAGATATCCAATCTCCACAAACAATAGCCCCAAAACCTAGGTTCCTCTTTGTTCCAGATATCATGCACAACCTAAGGAATTAGATCCCTCTTCACTACACACAGTTCCTTGGGCCTTCCCACTTCCCTCTACACATCCATTGCATATGATTGTTCAAGAATCTTCCCAATTACTCCAGGAGTTCTCACAACATCCCTCACAAGGATTTTGAGACATTTACTGAACAAAAAAATTCTTCAGAAGCTTACAACCCAATTTAAAGGCACACATGCCTCTTTTTGAATATAAAACATAGCCCAACAATGGATTCTTTCAAGTCCAACATGGACGGTTCTCTTTCCATCACTCATTTCCTCTCTTGTTGTCCAAAATCCACAAGTAAAAACTATTCTCCATGCAAAAACATGATTGTCCCAAAAATTTCCCCCTTGTGCATATTAATTCCATCTCTTTGCTTGCTTGCTTGAATTGACTTACACACTTTACCAAACTTATTGTAGTGCTTTCCATTCTTTCCAATAACTATGGGATGTGATTCCTCACACCCACCCTCTTACATGATTTTAATGGTTGGGTTTAGGAACACTCAACAATAGATATAAATTGTACACAATAATAACAATTCAGGACGTGGGCTGGATTAATGCCCATGATTAATTCCCCCTTGGACCCCTCTCTCTTATGAAATTATATCCCCCCATCGTTCTTCATCTCTCTCATATCACAACCAAAAATTATTATTCTGAATAATTATTTCAATGCATATATTGTACCATTTGACCCCATCCATATTAAACCAACACATAGTCTTTTCCCCAACACATCGACTGACCAACCTAAATTACATTTATACAATTACATTCTAATTCACGAAGATTAAAATTGGAGATATTACAACATGTGATCATGAGGAATTTTTATTTCATTTGGATACTCAGAATTTTAGATGTCAACATTGAACATCCTTTCTTTAAATATTGTCCTTACATTATCGAATATATATTTCCCATTCTATTAATGTCATGATATAAGGAGGTTGACTTCGTCAACATGTCCATTAAAATAACTATTTATTTGATAAAAAATTGTGCTACATGTAAAATCCTCCTATGTACATCAAATACACACTAATTATAATTTACGGAATACATCAAACAAATGGACAAGAAAAATATTATTTTGTGCTTGGTCATGAACAACAACGTCTAGTAACATAAATTATACACCGAAAAGTATGGCATAAATTACTAATTAAAGAAAAAAATCTTCCTATGTACATCAAATAAACACTAATTATAATCTACGGAATACATCAAACAAATGGACAAAAAAAAATCATGTTGTCCTTGGTCATGAACAACAACGTCTAGTAACATAAATTATACACCAAAAAGTAGTAACATAAATTATACACCAAAAAGTATGGCATAAATTACTGATTAAAAAGTGTTTGATTAATTTAGTAAATGGATTTGAAATATTTCATTAGATTTGAATTGTAAATACTCTTTGTCATACTCGAATACCTAGAAAGTCCTGAATGGTCCAACAAACCGTATATTACAAATCACCTTTCATGAAAATGTCATGAAATGTCATACCTTTGAATTCTATTCTATAGAAGGAACATCTCCTTTATCAATGTTTACAAATAAACATCCATGTCATTGATGGATGTTTTTCAAGGATGATAAGAGTGAAAATTAAATTCTCTTTTTTCATAGCCATCTAATATGTAGTAACTATATATATCCTTATGATTCTGCTTATAAGCATCAACAAAGTTATCAATTTAACGAGAATTTTTCAGAGTTTTCATTTTTTGGGGGTCCAATTTTTTATCTCGTTTTTAAAAATGGTGCTACCGGTAGCATCCCCTCTCCGTTTTTAGGTGATTTTTGATATTTTAATTTTTTCGATCCACAATGTTTCCACATTATTTTTTTAAAATGCTCATTTTTCATCTATTTTCAATTGTTTCTAAATATATATGTTTTTTGTTTTTATTCAACTCCGTTTTTAGTCTTTTTTTCATGCTTCTTTCAATCTTAAAAATATTTTTTACCATTTACTTTTTCAAAGTTACAATTTTTCATAGAATTTTGCCTCCTTAATTAATTTATTGTTCCATACCTTTTAAATATAGTGAAAAACATCATTTTTAACAAATTGTTTACCTTTACTTCAATAAATCAAAAAAACATGTAGTTAAATAACACTACTTTTGAATATTTATCAAAACAATACACATTTTATAGCCATATATCATAAAAAACCTATACATTTTGGTTCATATTCCTTAAAATAACATGTCAAATAAATCATTTTTATGGACATAATTGAACAAAAAAAAGTCTAAATTTTATAAAAAAATATCATTTTCTTTCATATTTTTATACATTTGAAGTAAAAAAATGACAACATTTAGTAAAAATTTTCAATGTATAGTGATTCACATACAAATAAAATGAAAGAAGAAACAATAAAAAGATTCATCTCAAAACACAAAGAGATACATCTTTATTCTTATTTTCAAATATGAAAGTCAAATCGTTACAGTTATAACTCATAAAAAATTTGCAAAAATGAGCATCGTCTTCAAAGCCATATTTAAACTAATCAACAATATCATATATCCCAAATTCATCATGCTCAATAGACACATCATCATCTTCTTCGACGTCATTTTGTGTTTCCATTGTGTCATTTTGTTCTTCCATTGGTTCTTTGATATCTGCAAGTTCTCCAAAGTGATCCTTTCCAATCATTCCTCCTAATGGTACTTGAGGTTCCTTTGACAATTTTGCCACCTTTGATTCACTAAAATCTCCTTTCCTCAAGCCAACTTCTTGCATTTCATCTGGAAGAGCTGGAATAGCATTAATTCTTTGTTGAATAAAACTGCACTGCATTAAGTCACATTCAATGGCTATGCAATTCCTTCCTTTCTGTAGGCAACACGCTAATGTTGTACCTAATCACCAAATACAAAATAAATAATGAATTTAGATACTGTAAAAATATAAATTAAAAATAATCTAAGATTGAAGTATGATTTCATAAATATTAGAACAAAATTCTTACCTGAACCCGAGAACAAATCCAAAACCCAATCTCCTTCATTTGAAAATTTATCAATAAGATAATTAATTAATGCTTGTGGTTTTTGATAAATGTTAACCATCTCTCATTTCAAATCGTTTTCCTCATATGTTAGCTTTCTAACCACATCATTGTATACCAATATACTACTAGGACTCTCTCCATCATTTTCATTGACAATAATAGAATTATAAGAATCATCTTTTGTCCAGGTTGCAAGATGTATACTCTCAAAATCATGTTTAAATGATTGTTTCTTGGAGCTCTGAATATTTTGTTAGTGCCTGTAACATAAATAAGTGAAAATTCAATCAACTTGTGAATTAATAAAATTGTTTTATAATATTAATTGCTAAACATACACTTTCAATATCTTACCAAATAAATTGCCTCCTTGTCTTTTCTTTCCCCTTGAAACTTGATTGTACTAATCCTTGTTGTGTGTCTGAATGAAATACTAGAAATCTCCATAATGGTGATGTTGTAACTTCTATAAATCCCATAACCACTTTACTGAAAGCTTGGTAAGTATAAGGATCAGTATCATATTCAATGTTTGGGATATTATAACCATGAGGGATATCCACAATAACTAGGGAGTATTCTTTTTTAGGAACAATACTTGCAAGTTTTTCACAATCACCTAATATCACTTTATATTGAACAGTGTCGAGCCCATTTTAAATGTAGTGATTAAGGGTGTCATCAAGTTGAACATTTTGAACACGTCTCCTTCTTTCTCTTTCAAATTTGGCTTTTTGTATAAAAATTTTGAACGTTTTAGGTACTCCATCTGCATTCTTCTTTGGCATCTTTAATGAAACAAACAAGCATATAGTTATATATCTATAACTATTAAAATATAAATAAATTAACTTACAAATGAATAATATGAATGCAATAAATCAACATACCTTTTTGAATGCAACAAAAAATTATTTCAATACTGTTGAAGAGCTTGAATCGGGATAGTTGAGTTTGACATCATCCCAAGTTTCTTCATTCAACATCTTCACCATTTCCTCTTGTATTTTCATATACACCTTGTGACTAAATAAAACAAAAATAATGTTAAACTGATATTAAACTGAAAAAATTAATTATCTTGCCCTAACATAAATAAAAATAACTCAACAGGCTTACTTTTTAAATTCATCACACATTTCTTCCATTGAAAATTCTCCCAACCTAACATATGGTAATATACTTATGATAAGTTTATCATCCTTCACTCCTTGTATTGCTCTCGAAGGTGTTATAGTCATATCATCAGAAGGATTTTTAATGTCAGGACTTGTCTTACTTGTGCCACATATCAATGGTTTAGCCTTCTTAACTCTCTTATTCTTTATACCAACATTTTCCCATAGGGTGAAGATCTCATCTATCAAATCCCATACCTATCCAATTTTAAATACCAATTGAAAATAGTTATCCACAGATCTAAATATATCACTTCCTTTGCGATTTTTTTCTTTTGTATTTTCATCATCAAGTGGGAATCCTATTTCCATGCAACATTTCTTCTGAAACTTAACATCAACATTTGATCTCTCCCCGCGGCATATTTCAGAAAATTCATTATGGATAAATCTCACCCTTTGAATGAAGGTCATAGACATTTTGTACTCATTGTTTGTGTTATGATTCCATGCCAGTAACTTTGCTTCTGAATCTGTTAAACCGGCATAAATTATGCATTTGACTATCTGAAAAAGAGGATTATTGGGATATTCGTGTATCAATTCTCTTCTAGCCTCTGCAGAATGATTTCATCCAATCACATAATATTTGTAGTCAAAACATTTTGATCTATCAAATTCTTTCCTTGTAGGAACTTCCATTGGGTCAACAAGAACTAGGTAGTAAACCACATGTGCATATGGATTGTATCTGATCAATGCTTTCAAATTGTGAATATGCAAGTGATGTGATTTTTTAATTTGATATTTTTATTTCCCTTCTATGTGTTTATAAAATTGTTTCACATTCAACTGAAATGTGTGGCCATCATCAACTAAGTTTGTCGTCCTCATTCTATTTTGAATGGCATTTTGTGTTGTTTTCATAATACCATCCTCTAGATCAACACCTGGTGTTATTATTTCTCTACTACCTTTAGAACTTTCACTATAATACTCGGAGCTAACAATGGCTTCTTCAACATTATCAACATTTGTTTTCTTCCTCTTATGATTTAAATGTGTTTCATCTAAATCAACAATTTCTTCATAATCAATAGGAATAAACTCATCATCAACCATTGTTCTTTTGCGTTTATATTGTTCGTTATTTTTGCGAGAAGGAGTGATAGTTACCTCATTGGGATCAATCTCAACAAAACCTTCATTTGGAGTTTCCTCATTTTCAAATGTAACCCTTTTAGGATTTCTAGATGGATGATTTTTCTTTCTTCTTTCATGTTCTTCTCTGTCTACTCTTGCAGGTTCAACCTCCATTGCTTTTTGGTTTTTTTTCCTTACTTCTTGTGTCTTTTCAATATGAAAAGTGTTGATGACATCCATGATATCATTCTCCGTAGAGTAAATCCCCACTAACATATGTGAAAGTCGTTCAACAAAATTCTGTAAAAATAAAATATAACATTTTCATGTTAGATAAAATTAAAAMATTAGMATGATACTAAAAATAATAAAMGACACAAAAATAGAAATAAAAAACTTACATTCCCTTTCTCAATGTCATCAACGATGGATGCACATAATTCTGAAAAACATTCATTCTTATTATAATTGCTCAATTTCAAACAATATCTAAACTTGATATAAGTTCTCCCTTGTTTGACAAGTGCATAAATAATATTTGTGGATGGCACCAAACATATATCTTGTAACAAGCCAAGTTCTTGATAATTTCCATGCACATGTTCTGATTCAACACAATACAATTATATATGATCTCCAGTGTTTCCTTGTTTGTCTTTAAGAAACCAAGAATATTCTTGTTTGTTTTCACCTTCCACAGATTTCCACTCTCTAACATTCTTCATTTCCCTTGATAGCTCAGGTGTTAAGCTATCATTTTGTTGCCTAACATTCATGGAGGTTCCAGTTGCAATTTTTGATGCCATTATTGGAGGTCATGATCCAAATATATTGGTAGATAATCTCTTTCCTGACATTTTCCTATATTAAGATAAAAAAAAAAATTATGCCTTTGACATTATAATCGACTAAAAAACATAAAATAAATTAGGCCTTTGAAATTATAATCAACTAAAAAAACATAACATTGATTATAAAAACTAATTTTAAAAAGGTTAAATGTTTTTAAACTATATGTAATGGTTAAAACCTATTTGGATTGCTCCTGTTGCAAAGGTTGAGTAGCTTGAGTAAGATTAGGCTGGCAATGTATAATTTGAATAGAGGAGGTAGACACAACAAGGAGAAGATGGGTGTATATGTTATATAACATATAACATTGTTAATGTTATATTAACATATAACAGCGTTATATGTTATATAACATATAACAACGTTAAATGTTATATAACATATAACGTTGTTATATGTTATAGGTTATAAACATATATACGTTATATGTTTATAACATATAACATATGGTATATGTTATAAACATATAACGTATATATATATATATATATATATATATAACATATAATATATGTTATATATTTATAACATATAGTGTATATATGTTTATAAACATATAACATATGTTATATGTTATAAACATATATATGTTATATGTTTATAACATATAACATATAACATATGTTATATGTTATAAATATATAACATATGTTTAAAAATACAAGAGTCACCCTGGCCCCCACGACCCGGGGCTTGGCCGTGGGGGCTAGGGTGACTCTTGTATTTTTAAACATATGTTGTATGTTATATAATATATAACGTATATATGTTTATAACATATAACACATGTTATATTTTATAAACATATATATGTTATATGTTATATAACATATAACCTATATGCTATATAACCTAAAAAAACCATAAAAATCTAAACAAAAATTTAAAAAAATATATCAAATTTTAACTTTTTTTGTCTTTTTTTTTTTCAAAAAATCTTAAATCTTTTTTTGTTTTTTTGTTAAATTCTCCTCTTTGCTTGTTATATTCTCCTTGGATGTCTCTTGCTCCAAATACTAAAACAAATACTAAGATATAACACAATATAAAAAGATAAAATAAAATTGTGTATATATAACATAGATAATAAAAATTATTGTTAGTATAACCAATGTGGGATAAAAAAAAATTAGGTATATTGTCTACATATATTCCTAAAATTATATGGATCATCAATATGTTTAATAAATGTGGGATAAATATTTAAACATGATAAATATTGTATTTAACATGTAAATAACAAAATAAAAGAGTAAAAATTGTTTTTAATTTTTAAGGGAAAATAACTGAAAAAATTGGGGGGAAATTTTGGAGGGAAATTATATATATATATATTTTTTTTTGGGGGGGGGGATTTAGAGGGAAAAACTCATTATGCATGTTATTATATTGTCATAGGGACGGTGCACATTTCTATCATTCTATGCTCCGAGAGAGAAGGGATGGCTTCATCAAATAAATAAAATTGTATTTCTGAGACATCAACAAATTCTTCGCATACCTCTTATGTTGGGACTAGGAAATGCCATAGCAATGTTTGTAATGCAAATGAGGGGTCGCATTTTTCAGCTAGTCATAATTTTGATCATGGTGCAAGAAATTTTATTCAACATGTTACTCATGAAATTCCTAAATCAGAGGAATTTGAAGGCACCGATGATGAAGAGGAGGAATTTGATGGTGATAAATCTAGTGAGCAGTTTAATCGTAATGAAAATAATCAAAATGTAGGTCAACGTGGAGACTATGATCAACGTTTAAATGATTGGGATGAGAATTTTCCTCCAAGTGAAGAGTTTGAACGTACTGATGAAGATTTCCAAGGCACCAATGAAAATTATGGAGAAATTCCCTCAAGTGGAAATTTTGAAAGTAGTGAAGATGAATATGACAATGGTGGACCAAATTCCCCAATTGGAGAATTTACAAACAATAATGTTGGTGATTATGATTTTCCTCCTAGTGAGGATTTTGAAGGTACTAATGAAGAGTTTCCTCCAAGTGAGGATTTCCTAGGAACAGATGAGGATGGAGAAGAATTTCCCCCAAGTGGGGACTTTAAAAGCAATGATGACGATGATGACAATGTTGGAGAGTCTTTATCGAATGAGGAATTTAAAAGAAACAATGTTGGTGCTGATGATTTCCCTCTAAGTGAGGATTTTGAGGGTACTAATGAGGATAATGAAGATTTTCCTCCAAGTGAGGATTTTGAAGCTGGTAATGAGGTTGATGATGATGAAGAATATCTTTCAAGTGGCGAGTTTCAAAGTAGTGAAGATGATTACAACATTGGTGGTCACTCTTTCCCGAGTGATAAATTAAAAATAAACAATGTTGATGTTGATTTTCCTCCAAGTGAGGATTTTGAAGATACTAATGAAGGTTTTCAAGGGACTAAGCAAGATGGTGGAAATTTTCACTCAAGTGGGGATTTTGAAAGCAATGAAGATGATTATGTCAATAGTGGACATAATGTAGATGATTATTTTTCTCCAAATGATTATGTTGATGATGATGTTCTCAAACATTCAGCTGCAACAAATGAAGGTGATCGACATTCTCTAGTTCAGTCTCTTGACAATGTTTTGCTTGATACTCCTTGTGGTGATAAGGAAAAACCTTCTAGTGAGGATGATGAAATAGTGGAGACATTGCAAAGAGACATTGTGTCTAGGACCAAGATTAGACCTTTTTATATTGATCCAAATCATTCTAGTTATATAAGGTCTAGGAAACAATTTCTCACTAAATCAATTTCGATAAAAGAATTGATTTCAAGTGAATGTTGTCAAAATAATTGTTTGAAAAGCATGGACTACATGTATGCCCCGAATAAAAGGAAGACATATTTGGCAATGAATAAGAGCATACAAAATTCATATTTGACAGGGTGCATGATATCCACCAATACCGTATATGATTATCGTGTTGGGAATATTTTACTTTGCAGAAAGGCTTTCAAAAAAATTCACTCAATTGGTAATCTTCGTCTATCAAGAATCCATACAAGGTTAGAAAAAGATCCATCATTTTATTCAAAGGTACATCATGGACGAGAGAGTGGGCCATTCACAAACACTGCATTGTCATGGATGCGTGATTTCTTTTCCAAACATGGAGAGTGTATGCCAGATAGAGACACAATACATATTCCAGATAATTTTTCAAGGAGGGAAATCTACAACTTGTACAAAGGATATGTTAAAGATGTTGAAGGAAAGGATAATTTTATTACATATGCATATTTTACAAGAATATGGAAGAAACAATTCAACAATGTATATATTCCTAAGAAGTCAAGGATGGGGATTTGTAATATATGTGCTACTCTTAAATCAAGAAGAGATAAATATGAAGGGTGTAACGAACCTCCCGTTCGTCACGACATCAACCTCTCATAAAAAGTGCAATTTTTTTTTGCGTGTGTGCATGTGTTCAAGGGTAATAAAGACAATATACCTTGCGTCGCAACACGATGATGAACATGATGCATGCAACTATGAAAAAAACATAACGACCTCAGATGCACATCAAGCATTTGGAAGCAATGAACGACAATCAACCGACGAAAAAATAAGACTGACTACCCACCCGTCCTACCCTGCAATGGTTAGGACCTCCAGGACACATATGAAATGCTCAAGACCAGGTTCCCATCGATGTTGACCATTTAAGGTCTCAGGGCTAGCAACTGTTCTCAGGAACAAGGAGGTGTCTACATCCCGCCCGACTCAAACAGACCAAGCCTACTAAACTAAGGACAATCATCCTAGAAACCTAATATTAATTACACAAGTAGCTAGAAACCTTATAGTAAGAAACCCAACACAATAAATGTTTACATAACCAAGTATAAGCATTACTTCTAATAAACATCAACACCCTCAACGGGAAGCGCAAGCTGAAATGACTTCGTCAACAACCAAGAACAATATCGCTTAAGTAAGAAGTCGAAAGGCGAAGGAGTGAACTATTATCAAGTTATTAAGGTCATAATAGTTATCATGCGGTGCATTGAGTTAGGCATAGAGCCTCTTCAAGAAAGATGAATAATAATACCCACTAACCATTAAACAAGTGACCGACTGGACTACGTTGCTTATAAAATAACTCCTTGTTGTCTCAATTAACATGTCTAATTAATAAAATTAACAATAAATAAAATCGTTGTCTCAACCGAGGGAGTCAATGCATCACTTGTATGTGATTAACAATACTAACAAGAATAAATTAACAATTAAAAAATATTGTCAACATATAACCATATTCTATTAACAACAATATTACAATAGCAACACTATTAACAAGATTGGCTAGATAAAACAGGTTTACAACATTATCAACATTAATATTATTAACATGTAACACACAATAGTATTATAAAAATATTAATATTATCATCATATAACGATATTACTTTCGCATCGACATTAACAATTTTAACCAGACTAAAATAACAATAACCGTAATAATCGCCTTTTCAAACTGAGTAAGTCAATTGCATAGCCAGAAATCTATTCATTGTCATACCTGATAAAGGCAAGGTTGTTGTTCGACAGAACCTGGATGAGAGCGCCAAGATGTTGATTACTCGATAATCGAACAAGAACGCAAGCTCAACAACTGTTCACTATGGACATATTCCAGACATTTTGGAAATCTATAACAACTTATTAGTCTTGGTCTCTTTTGTAATTCAATGGAAGGAAGGATTCCAAGCAGCGTGTTGATCTGTCAATTAATAGTATTTTTGGCGTGTTCCTTTTTCTTGAATAAATCCATTTCTAACGTTAACTTTAGGAGAAATTCCATTGTAGAGTGCGGGCAGCCAAAGAGGAACACGGCTCCAAGACGGGAACCCAACACAGAGACCTTGTAAGGATACTTGTTTATTCAAGCCTTAGCAAGTTGCTACCATCATCAAGAAGAAGAAGTTACAACGAGAAGGACAAATTCCTTGTAAACTCTCAACGGGACGTAACACCATTGAACATTGATATTGGTAAAGGCGAGACTCTGAATAGTTCACAAAGATAAAAATTCTGCTGGGTCAGAGGCGTGGTTGCAGCTATTACATGATGAATATAAAGAGAGTTATGGAAAAGAGAGAGCTCTCAATTAGTCTCCAATCTTTAAACAAACATAATGTCATTTATTATAAACAAGATAGATTATTAAGATTGGGTATGGAGTCTTTTGAATTTCTGGTGCTATTTTGTTTACTAGTCAAGCCGTATCTCCATGTGATGGATCCTTCAGGTTAGGGACATTGTCCTTCTGAATGACTATCACTATGCAACGCGACACAATGACAATTCTCCATCAAGATGTAGATCCTGTTAAACATGCCACCTAGAGGAACAATGGCATACCGATTATATTGGCATGCTCACATGACTTCACAAGGGTAAAAGGAAGTGGCTTATGTAAAACAAAATGAAATCCATAAATTGATTAAAGGCAAATTTTACATGATTGTCCTTAAATAAGAGTACAGAATGATCTGGTGGTCGTAATAATGTAGAAGTAATTATTAAAACGTGTCAATACTTCGAAGGTTGAGAATCTCCAAGACATTGATGTTTATGTTTCAATTACTGATATTTGACAAAATCACAGGCATTACAACAACTCAGGCAATCAATTTAAAACAAACTCGTGGGAGTAAATAACAACAATCGGTCAATCGATTCAAGCAAATTCTGGGCGTTAATAACAACAAACTCCGTCTCATTTTCAAGAAAATTCTGGTGTTAATAACAACAAACTCGTCTCATTTTCAAAGGGAAAATTCTGGGCATTCAACAGGAAAATGATGACATTAATTCACTGGCAAACTTGTAGTAAAAACGGGAAAATGTAGACAGATAGATAAGACGTAGCCTCTGAAATTTAATTGTGTATGACACCAAGCGTTTATCCAAATAGTGTACAAACAAACGCAGACTCTAAAATTAATTGTTTCTCCAGCTTCAGGATGCCAAATGCAAATGCAGACAAGAATCCAATGGTTTCCCAACGCCAGAATACCAAATGAAAAATAAATGCCGACATGAAGTCATCTCTTTTTGCCAGAATACCCATAGCACAAGTCATTATATATAAATTTTCTGTCACTCAAATCGCTACAACTAGATTGGTACTAAACATATGTCAAATAATCACTTTTAATATATTTATAAAGGTCGGGCCAAGAAGATGTCGAGTATCAACTCCTTGATATCCCAAAGTAGAGCATAAAATCATTGTCTCAAGTTAAAATGCGTGTATGAGGTCAATTGCAGACAAGGTAGGGATGATCAATCAAGCACATAACTAGGCCAACAAGGATGTAAGGAATCCATACGCAAGGGCACGTTTCCAGAAGGCACAAGTCAACAATCAGCCAAAGACAATAACGGAGGTAGACGGCTAACAGGTGTGTCCTTCGCTCATCATCCTTGCACATAAAAGCAGGGAGTTGAGATCCATAGGCGTTTTAACGCTAAGGCGATGACCGTAGATCAGGCTCCTGGCTGACTGCTCAGGCAAGGACTGGAGAGCTAGGGATGAAAGGAAAAACAATCGCATGGGTCACAGTCAAACCATGGGGCTGTCAAGTCATGCGGGGACGAAGGCCATGGGAAATCAATCAACCAAACAATCAGCTAGGCTAAGAAAAAGGGATCTGCTATCAATCTAAACATCCAATCTAATTACAAAACACTATGTTGATCCAAGCATAAGTCCTAATGCATTATACTCTACAAAATAAAAGAGCGTATCATTTCCTGATCGCCCACTTCGAATGACGTCCTGCACTACGTGCAACTCTCGCTTGTCGACCGTCGAGAGTTCACCGGTACCTCCCAGCCAATGCTAGGGGTACTCTTCTTCCCCCTTAGCCCCTCGATCCGCAAAGGGGCCATGCACACTATCGAGAGATCTCGTCTAGCTCCCAACTCGCCTCGCAAGGCTGAGCTACCACTCCTCTCCGAGCTGGGTACCCCAACTCCCACAAGTAAATCAGTCAAGTCGATATTTCTGTAGCGTAACGTTACACAAACCAAAGATGATTCTTCCTCCTTCTCCTCCCTTTCTTTTATAGAGTTTCAAACTTCGTTTCTTTCCTAAAACCTCATTTAATTAAAGTTTTACAAATAAATTCCCAAAAATTCATCTTCGTACAAGTGTCCCTCATCCCCCTACAATCCTCCATGAATTAATTTCTTTAATTAAGTAATTATCTTTATTTCCCTCACCCACCTAGAGTTACTCCTAGAATCACTCCTAGGTGTCCCCAAATTCCCTTACAAGTTTTAAAGGCTTTCCCTATTATGAATTTGCTAATTCAGTTTAAAATTAGAAGGCTCTTAAATGTAGATTTTTTACTAAGTTGACTTCCCGCTTTTCCCCTTAAGTTCCCCTTTTTCCTTTTTATGTTACCTCTTTTCCCTAGTTTCCTATTTTTTTTTTATTTTCCCTCTTTCCCCTTTTACTTAGAACTCAAAAAGAGAGGTGTGGAATTTAACCCCTTTTCCCTTTTATCATTAAGTTAGTATCTTTTTAAATTATCAAAAGATAAAATAATTAATTCCCTCTTTACATTTTATATCCACAGGTTTTATTTCTTATGAATAATTTAATTTCTTACTCCCTTCATGTTATAAAATTTTATGAAGATCATAATTATTATTTAAGTGGTTTTTATTTTAAATTTTATTATTTTATTTTATTTTATCTAT
>ML778800.1:1131528-1186708 GCA_009831015.1 Picea engelmannii | reverse complement strand
TATATATATATATATATATATATATATATATATATATATATATATATATATATATTATATTTTTTCTTTTTTTAGGTAGACAAAATTTTACCCCTAGCGTAATTTTAGACTTAGACCTTAGATTTTGTGTTGGGCGAGATTTAATTAGGGAAATTGTTTTAAAAATTCTTAACATGTTATTTGTCTTAGGAACATCTAGGTTCATCCCTCTATCATCATCAACGCAACGTGCCCTTCAAGACGCACTAGGTGCTCCAAGGGTGCCACTCCCCTCATCTTCTCCTTTCCGCGACATTCCCTAAGGACGCACTATGTGCTCCAGGGGTGGCACTCGCCTCTTGACTGATTGGTAGACATAAATAACCCTTGGAGTCAACACTCCACTAGGTGAACTTGTGGGAGACTAAGGGATTTTAAGGAATAATTCCCCCGCCTTATTGCGCGCCCCTTAGAATCATCATGAGCGACTGTCGCAGTCTGCCCTCACGACATCGTGGGTCCTCTCAAACTAGGTAATCGTTAACCTACAGTTCGAGCCATAGAGGGAGTGCTAGTAGGCTGTGACAGGGCTCTTGTCCACACCTCTCCCTCAACATCTATGGTAGTCATATGTAACCCCTTTACTCCATATGTGAGTCTGGTCGACAAGCTATCGTCAGCCTACATCATCAAGAAATCATGTCAGAACATATCCATATCATATCATCCAGTCAGATGCACTAAAATCATAGTAAAGAGATCAAGCCCCGATGGCACACTCCCTGACTCAATCCGGAGTCCATGGGGTTCCATGGATGCCTCTACATCCTCAAGGTCCCAAAAACCTGCACACTCAGTAAAACTAAGTCAATAACACCTGTCTATGTCAATGTAGTAAAACAACATATCATCAACCCATAACACCTCATAATCAAAATCAAGAGTTTTCATAGCATAATAATGAGGATCACTTGCGAGCAAGTGTCCTCAAAGAATAAGTTCGCTCAGTGCACCAGAGCGGGATGTTACATACACCCCCTCTTGGTCTAAACTTCATCCCAAAGTTTCACAGTATAAATGCCGAAGTAAAATGTATCACAGTATCATATGTCTATCTATCAAACAAAAATGGAAACTGTTGGCGCATATCATATGCGTCCTCCTAGGTTTCTGAGTGAGGACTATAATCATCCCACTGGACCTTGACCTGATCTATCATTTGACATCGTAGTTGTCGAATGCGATGATCCAAGATGCGGACTAGCTCAGCCGTGAGTGATCCCTCGTCCGATACCTGCAAAGAACTCATGTCAATAACATGTGTAGCATCACTAATATAATGTCTCAAAACAGATACATGAAAAACATCGTGCATATGCCTCAACGAATCCGGCAAGGCTAGTCGATAGGTCACGGGCACCTTTCTCTCCAAAATCTCGAAAGGACCCACAAACCTAGGAGGCAGTTTAGCTCCCTTCCCAAACTTGACTGAACTCCTATGTGGTTTAATCCACAAGAAGAGTCGATTGTCGACCTCGTAACTATGGTCGACATGATGCACATTGGCATAACTCTTCTATCGATCCTGCACTTCTTTAATCCTTTGTCTTATTGTTTGAATTTTCTCTTCCATTTCTTGGATCACTTCTGGTCCCACCAAGACCCTATCCTCAAGCCGATCCCAACTAAATGGCATCTGACATGGTCATCTGTAAAGAAACTCGAAAGGCACCATCTTAATGGTTCTCTAATAACCGTTGTTGTAAGAGAACTTCATTAGTGGCAAGAATTCTTCCCAGTGCTTTTGTTGGTCCATCACATACATGTGCAACATGTCCTCCAAGGTTTGGTTAGTTCGTTCGGTTTGATCGTGAATATCTGGGTGATACGCAATACTAAATTTAAGTTGGGTTTGCAAGGCCTCTTGGAAACTCATCCAAAATCGTCTAGTAAACATCGATCCTCAATTAGATATAATCCTCTTAGGCACGCCATGGAGCCTCACAATCTCACTGATGAAAACTCTAGCTATGTCAGGTGCCTGATACATCGTACTCACAGGAATAAAGTGAGCACTCTTCATTAGAGTGTCTACTATTATGAAAATTGAGTCATGTCTCCTTGCCGTCAGTGGCAATCCAACAATAAAATCCATCGAAATAACCTCCCATTGCGATTCCGAAATGGCATGTGATTGTAGTAATCCTGCTGGGTGTCTATGTTCAGCCTTTACCTGCTGACATTCTAAACATCTGGCCACATAGTTGACTATGTCGACCTTCATTCCCTTCCAGAAGAATAAGGGTTTAAGGTCTTCCCTCATCTTCGTGACTCCTGGATGATCCATGTATACTACTCTATGAGCTTCGCTTAGGATCAACATCCTCAACTCATCATTTGGTGGTATGTAGATCCAACTTTTAAACCTCAATAAGCCATCACTATCAAATGAAAATCCCTCAAATCATGGTACCATCATTGTGTTTTGTCCGATAAAACATTCAACCTCCTTGTACCAGTCATCGTCACGCTGTAAAGTTAGAATATTTTCATGTAGATTTGTCTGAAGAGGCAACACCGAAAAAATGCATGGTCTCCGATTCAATGCATCCACCACTCAGTTCACTGTTCCTGTTATGTCAGTAATCTTGAAGTCGTATTCGCTAAGCAATTCCAACCAACATCGTTGTCATGCGTTCAGGTCACCTTGCGTAAATATGTGTTGTAGTCCACAATGGTCAGTCTTTAGTTCAAATTTTCGTCCAACAAGGTAGTGTCTCCAAACTTTCAAGACATATACGATGGCTAATAACTCAAAATCGTGCGTCATGTAGTTCTCCTCATGCCTTCTCAGTTTCCTCGAAATGTAATAAATCACTCATCCGTCTTGCATCAAGACTCCTCCTAAGCCTTCCTTGGATGCATCAGTGCATACCAATAATTCCGCATCCATGTCAGGGACCTTTAGTATCGTTGTTGTTGTCAACAATTCCTTGAGCCTCTGAAATGCTTCTGTGCATTTCTTGGTCCAAACAAACTTCTTATTCTTCTTCCGCAACTCCATGATCAGATTTCCTATCTTCGAAAATCCATCGAAGAACCGTTGATAATATCCTGCTAAACCCATGAAGCTACTCACTTCTGGGACATTCGTCGACACAGGCCATTCCATAATAGCCTCGACCTTGGCTGGATCCATGACGATGCCTTCGTCGGAGATGACATGCCCTAAGTAGTGAATCTTCGATTGATAAAATGAACATTTGGACAACTTCCCATACAAATTGTGGTCTTGCAGACACTGTAACACCAAGAGCAAGTACTCGTCCTGCTCCTCCGTCGTCCAAGAGTAAATCAAAATATCATCAATGAACACTTAGATGAACTTGTCCAAGTACTCACGGAACACCCCGTTCATCAAACTCATAAATACCCCTGGGGCGTTTGTCAGTCCAAACAGTAAAACAATAAACTCGTAATGTCCAAACCTCGTCTTAAAGGCAGACTTAGGGACGTCATCCTCCTTGATCTATGACTGGTGATACCCTGATCGCAAATTGATCTTGGAGAACACCATCGCACCCTTCATTTGATCGAACATATCATCAATTCTCGACAATGGATACTGATTCTTGATCGTAGCCAGTTAACGGTAGTCAATGCAAAGCCTCAACAACCCGTCCTTCTTTTGTATGAAAATAATAGGTACACCCCACGGTGACACACTAGGACGTATCAGTCCCATGTCCAAAAACTCCTTCAGTTTCATTTCCAACTCTTGTAACTCCATGGTCGACATCTGATAAGGCGTCCTTGTTATCGGTTCAGTCCCTGGTTTTAGCTCTATGGTAAACTCCAACTCCCTCTCCGGCGGCATCCCAGGTAACTACTCTGGAAATATGTCTGCAAACTCCTTCACCACCAGAAGGTGTTCTAGACCCTCTGCTACTCCCCTCTCATTTAATGCAAGGATCACATAAAGCTTGCACCCCATACACATACTATTTCGTAGTTCTAAGGAAGAGATGAACCTTAGGGAAACTCCCTGTTTCCGTCCTACAATCACACATCTCTGTCCCTCATCATCAACCAAGCTCAACCGTTTTGTCTTATAGATGAGTATCGCCTCATGTGACTCCAACCAGTCCATACCAATCACGACATCATAAGATCCTAGGATCGTAACATACAAGTTGGCCCTTGTGACAAACTCTCCTAGGTTAAGAACACAGCTCGTAACCTTTCGTCCAACCTTTTGTTTGGCTCCAGAAGCCATCTCCATGAAGCTAAACTCATCCTGTTCGACTGGCTTTACCTTAATCCTTTTTAGCACTGCACCAGAAATGAAACTCTCGGTATCACCAGGATCTATCAAAATACTAAGGGTTTGGTCAACGATGGTACCTGTCGTCCCGAGAACAGTCGACCGGTTCTCTGCCTGGCAGTTATTCACCACTGCATGAATCTGATGGGCCCTACCCATATCTCCCACGATAGTGGGTCCGGCTGATCTGGATGCTCTAGTCCTCTCCACAGGGCAGTTGCGCTAGTAGTGTGGCTCCCCACACATCCAACACCCCTTCTTCGGCCCAGTAGTCCTGGTACCCAAAGTAGAATATGACGACCCACTGGCCTAGAACCCTCGTCTGTTTTATTGAACAGGCCTAAACTGTTGCTGCGGCGGTCAACGCTGCTATTGATGTTGTGGTCCCCGATAAGGTGTCTGCTGCTGAGACGTCGGTCCCCGAGGTGTAGTGAAAGTTGATCCCCTCTGGAAGCCACGATATCCTGGCATATGTCTGGCTGGTGTCTGATGTTGTTGTACTCTAGATAAAACCTGCCCTGCTGGTCTCGCTGGAGTCCTGGTATGACCCCTGCTAATAAGCTCCTCCTCTACTATGAGGGCCTTCTAGACGACATCATGCAAGGTTTGAGGCATCAAAATTCTAACCTTTGCATGCAGGCTACCATTAAGGCCTAACACGAACCTGTTGGCCTTAAGTTTCTTAGTGTTAACGTGTGGAGCATACCAGAGCATCTCCATAAAACGGTCCTTGTACTGAGGCACCGTACGACCTCCCTGTCGTAAGGCATTGAACTCATTAAGTTGATGCTCAATGAATTCCTCTGAAAGGTACCTCTCTCTGAACCGTTCCTTGAACAGTTCCCATGACACGTCTTCGACGACCATGTTCAGTTGTGGTACGAGCGTCTTCCACCATAGAAGAGCGCTCCCCTTTAGTTGAAAGACCACCATGAAGACCTTCATGTTGGGGGTATAAGCGCGAAGTCAGAAGCACATCACTATGTTATCCAACCATGCCTCGGTGGCTGCGCCATCCGAGGAACCAAAGAACTCAAGAAATTTGACCTTCTCGAGTTCATGGTGAACGCTACCAGTACTTACCAAAGCGCACGGTGGAACCTTAGCGGGTGTCGGTGCCCTGGTATCATCTCTTTCCAAATGGATGATTAGAGACTTGGACATGCGCTAAAATGATATCATCATTCCAACTACATCACCAACTACTATCTGCTCCTGTCCGAGAAACTTCTCATCTCCATGGGGGTTAGACCCCTCAGGCATGGATGCTACCGGAGGCATCACGCCTCCTCCCCTAGAACCCTGTCATATTCCTCCGTGGCGTCCTCTAACCATGATTACCTGCATGCACACAAGTCAACTCGATCAATGACAGTATAATCAATCATATCAATGAAATCCATAGCGATCCCAAGTCGCGGGTTGAACCTACTCTGATACCATATGTAACGAACCTCCTGTTCGTCACGACATCAACCTCTCATAAAAAGTGCAAAAAAAATATTTGTGTGTGCATGTGTACAAGGGTAATAAATACATTATACTCTGCATCGCAACACGATGAAGAACATGATGCATGCAACTGCGAAAACAACATAACGACCTCAGACACACATCAAGCATCTGGAAGCAATGAACGATAATCAACCGACGAAGAAATAAGACTGACTACCTGCCTGTCCTACCCTACAATGGTTAGGACCTTCATGACACATAAGAATCCCTTAAGCCTAGGTTCCCATCGATTTTGACCATTTAAGCTCTCAGGGATGGTGACTTTTCTGAGGAACAAGGAGGTGTCTACACCCTGCCTGACTTAAACAGACCAAGCCTACTAAGCTAAGGAAAATCATCCTAGAAAGCCAATATTTATTACACATTTATCTAGAACCCTTACAGTGAGCAACCCAGCACAATAAATGTTTACATAACCAAGTATAAACATTACTTCTAATAAACATCAACACCCTCAACGGGCAGCACAAGCTAAAACGACTTTGTTAACAACCTAAAACAATATCGCTTAAGTAAGAAGTCGAAAGGCGAAGGAGTGAACTAATTATCAAGTTATTAGGGTCATAATAGTTATCATGAGGTGCACTAAGTTAGGCATAGAGCCTCTTCAAGAAAGATGAATAATAATACCCACTAACCATTAAACAAGTGACCGACTGCACTATGTTGCTTATAAAATAAATCCTTGTTGTCTAAATTAACATGTCTATATTAACATGTCTAATTAATCAAATTAACAATAAATAAAATCGTTGTCTTAACCGAGGGAGTCAATGCATCACTCGTATGTGATTAACAATACTAACAACAATAAATTAACAATTAAACAAAATTGTCAACATATAACCATATTCTATTAACAATGATATTAGAATAGAAACATTATTAACAAGATTGGCTAGATATAACAAGTTTACAACATTATCAACATTAATATTATTAACATGTAAAACACAACAGTATTATAACAATATTAATATTATCAACATATAACGATATTAATTTCGCATCGACATTAACAATTTTAACCAGACTAAAATAACAATAACCGTAATAATCTCCTTTTCAAACTGACTAAGTCAATTGCATAGGCGGCAAGCTATTCATTGTCATACCTAATAAAGGCAAGGCTGTTGTTCGGCAGAACCTGGATGAGAGCGCCAAGATGTTGATTACTCGACAATCGAACAAGAACGCAAGCTCAGCAGCTATTCACTATGGACATATTCCAGACATTTTGGAAAGCTGGAACAACTTATTAGTCTTGGTCTATTTCTTAATTCAATGGAAGGAAGGATTCCAAGCAGCTTGTTGATTTGTCAATTAATAGTATTTTTGGCGTGTTCCTTTTTCTTTAATAAATCCATTTCCAAGGTAAATTTTAGGGGAAATTCCCCTGTAGAGTGCGAGCATCCAAAGAGGAACACGGCTCCAAGATGAGAACCCAACACAGAGACCTTGTAAGGATATTTGTTTAGTCAAGCTACAGGCTTAGCAAGTTGCTACCATAATTAAGAAGAAGAAGCTACAACGAGAAGGAAAAATTCCGTGTAAACTCTCAACGGGATGTAGCACCATTGAACATTCATATTGGTAAAGGCGAGACTCTGAACAGTTCACATAGATAAAAATTATGCTGGGTCAGAGGTGCGGTTGCAGCTATTACATGATGAATATAAAGAGAGTTATGGAAAGGAGAGAGCTATCAATTAGTCTCCAATCTTTAAACAAACATAGTGTCATTTATTATAAACAAGATAGATTATTAAGATTGGGTATGGTCTCTTTTGAATTTCTGGTGCTATTTTGTTTACTAGTCAAGCCGTATCTCCATGTGATGGATCCTTCAAATTAGGGACATTGTCCTTCTGAATGACTATCACTATGCAATGCGACACTATGACAATGCTCGATCATGATTGAGATCCCGTTAAACATGCCACCTAGGGGAACAATGGCGTACCGATTATACTAGCATGCTCGCATGATATCACAAGGGTAAAAGGAACTGGCTTATGTAAAACAAAACGAAATCCATAAATTGATTAAAGGCAAATTTTACATGCTTGTCATTAAATAAGAGTACAAAATGATCTGGTGGTCGTAATAATGCAGAAGTAATTATTAAAACGTGTCAATACTTCGAAGGTTGAGAATCTCCAAGACATTGATGTTTATGTTTCAGTTACTGATATTTGGCAAAATCGCAGGCATTACAGCAACTCAGGAAATCGATTTAAAACAAACTCATGGGCGTAAATAACAACAATCGGTCAATCGATTCAAGCAAATTCTGGGTGTTAATAACAACAAACTTCATCTCGTTTTCAAGCAAATTCTGGGCATTAATAACAACAAATTCGTCTCGTTTTCAAAGGGCAAATTATGGGCATTCAACAGGAAAATGCTGACATTAATTCATTGGCAAACTTGTAGTCAAAATGGGAAAACGCAGACAGAGAGATAAGACGTAGCCTCTAAAATTTAATTGTGTCTAACACCAAGCGTTTATCCAAATAGTGTACAAACAAACGCAGACTCTAAAATTAATTGTTTCTCCAGCTTCAGGATGCCAAATGCAAATGCAGACAGGAATCCAATGGGTGCACGATGCTAGAATACCAAATGAAAAAAAGATGCCGACATGACGTCATCTCTTTTTTCCAGAATACCCATACCACAAGTCATTATATATAAATTTTCTGTCACCCAAATCACTACAACTAGATTGGTACTAAACATATGTCAAATAATCACTTAAAAAGGCAGGTGTGGAATTTAACCCCTTTTCCCTTTTATCATTAAGTTAGTATCTTTTTAAATTATCAAAAGATAGAATAATTAATTCCCTCTTTACATTTTATATCCGCGGATTTTATTTCTTATGAATAATTTAATTTCTTACTCCCTTCATGTTACAAAATTTTATGAAGATCATAATTATTATTTAAGTGGTTTTTATTTTAAATTTTATTATTTTATTTTATTATATATATATATATATATATATATATATATATATATATATATATATATTATATATATATTATTATATTTTTTCTTTTTTTAGTCAGAGAAAATTTTACCCCTAGCATAATTTTAGACTTAGAACTTAGATTTTGTGCTGGGTGACATTTAATTAGGGAAATTGTTTTAAAAATTCTTAACATGTTATTTGTCTTAGGGCCATCTAGGTTCATCCCTCTATCATCATCAACGTAATGTGCCCTTTAGGACGCACTAGGTGCTCCAAGGGTGCCACTCGCCTCATATGTTCCTTTCTGTGACGTTCCCTTTAGGACGCACTACGTGCTCCAAGGGTGGCACTCACCTCTTGACTGATTGGTAGACATCAATAACCCATGGAGTCAACACTCCACCAGGTGAACAGGTGGGAGACTAAGGGATTCTAAGGAATAAGGCCCCCACCTTATTGCACGCCCTTTAGAATCATCGTGAGCGACTGTCGCAGTCTTCCCTAATGACATCGTGGGTCCTCTTGAACTAGGCAATCGTTAACCTACAGTTCGAGCCACGGCGAGAGTGCTAGTAGGTTGTGGTCGGGTTGCTGTCCACACCTCTCCCTCAACATCTCTGGTAGTCATTTGTGACCCCTTTACTCCATATGTGAGTCTGGTCGGCAAGCTATCGTTAGCCTGCATCATCAACAAATCATGTCAGAACATATCCATATCATATCATCTAGTCAAATGCACTAAAATCACAGTAAAGAGATCAAACCCCGATGACACACTCCCTGACTCAATCCGGAGTCCAAGGGGTTCCACGGATGCCTCTACATCCTCAAGGTCCAAAAACCCTGCACACTCAGTAAAATTGAGTCAATAACACCTGTCTATATCAATGTAGTAAAACAACATATCATCAACCCATAACGCCTCATAATCAAAATCAAGAGTTTTAATAGCATAATAATCCGGATCACTTGGGAGCAAGTGTCCTCAAAGAATAAGTTCACTCAGTGCACCAGAGCGGGATGTTACATACACCCCCTCTTGGTCTAAACTTTGTCCCAAAGTTTCATAGTATAAATGCCAAAGTAAAATGTATCACAGTATCATATGTCTATCTATCATACAAAAATGAAAACTGTTGGCGCATATCATATGGATCCTCCTAGGTTGCCGAGTGAGGACTATAATCATCCCATTGGACCTTGACCTGATCTATCATTTGACATCATAGTTGTCGAATGCGATGATCCAAGATGCAGACCAGCTCAGCCGTGAGCGCTCCCTCGTCCGATACTTGCGAAGAACTCATGTCAATAACATGTGTAGGATCACTAATATAATGTCTCAAAATAGATACATGAAAAACATCGTGCATACGCCTCAACAAATCTGGCAAGGCTAGTCGATAGGTCACGGGCCCCTTTCTCTCCAAAATCTCGAAAGGACCCGCAAACCTAGGAGGGAGTTTAGCTCCCTTCCCAAAATTGACTGAACTCCTATGTGGTTTAACCCACAAGAAGAGTCGATCGTCGACCTCGTAACTATGGTTGACACAACGCACATTGGCATAACTCTTCTGTCAATCCTGCACTTCTTTAATCCTTTGTCTTATTGTTTGAATTTTCTCTTCCATTTCTTGGATCACTTTTGGTCCCACCAGGACCCTATCCTCAAGTCGATCCCAACTAAAGGGCGTCCGAGATGGTCGTCTGTAAAGAAACTCGAAAGGCGCCATCTTAATGGTTCTCTAATAACTGTTGTTGTAAGAGAACTCCATTAGTGGCAAGAATTCTTCCTAGCACTTTTGTTGGTCCATCACATACATGCACAACATGTCCTCCAAGGTTTGGTTAGTTTGTTTGGTTTGATCGTGAATCTCCGGGTGATACGCAGTACTAAATTTAGGTTGGGTTCGCAAGGCCTCTTGGAAAATCATCTAAAATTGTCCAGTAAACACCGATCCTCGATCAGATATAATCCTCTTAGGCACGCCATGTAGCCTCACAATCTCACTGATGAAAACTCTAGCTATGTCAGGTGCCTGATACATCGTACGCACAGGAATAAAGTGAGCACTCTTCGTTAGAGTGTCTACTATTATAAAAATCGAGTCATGTCTCCTTTTCGTCAGTGGAAATCCAACAATAAAATCCATCGAAATAACCTCCCATTGCGATTCTGAAATGGCATGTGGTTGTAGTAATCCTGCTGGGTGTCTATGTTCAGCCTTTACCTACTGACATTCTAGACATCTGGCCACATAGTTGACTATGTCGGCCTTCATTCCCTTCAAGAAGAATAAGGGTTTAAGGTCTTCCCTCATCTTCATGACTCCCGGATGAGCCATGTATACTGCTCTATGAGCCTCGCTTAGGATCAACATCCTCAACTCATCATTTGGTGGTATGTAGATCCAACTTTTAAACCTCAATAAGCCATCGCTATCAAATGAAAATCCCTCAAATCGTGGTACCATAATTGTGTTTTGTCCGATAAAACATTCGACCTCCTTGTACCAGTCATCGTCGCGCTATAAAGTTAGAATATTTTCACGTAGATTCGTCTGAAGAGGCAACACCGAAAAGATGCGTGGTCTCCGACTCAATGCATCCACCACTCGGTTCACATAGTTCTCCTCATGCCTTCTCATTTTTCTCGAAATGTAAGCAATCACTCATTTGTCTTGCATCAAGACTCCTCCTAAGACTTCCTTGGATGCGTCAGTGCATACCAAGAAGTCCGCATCCATGTCAGGGACATTTAGTATCGGTGTTGTTGTCAACAATTCCTTGCACCTCCGAAATGCTTCCGCACATTTCTCGGTCCAAACAAACTTCTTGTTCTTCTTCTGCAACTCCGTGATCGCATTTGCTATCTTCAAAAATCCATCTAAGAACCATCGATAATATCCTACTAAACCCATGAAGCTACGCACTTCCAGCACATTCGTCAGCGCATGCCATTCCATAATAGCCTCAACCTTGGTTGGATCCACGACGATGCCTTCTCCAGAGATGACAGGCCCTAAGTAGTGAATCTTCGATTGATAAAATGAACATTTGGACAACTTCCCATACAAATTGTGCTCTCTCCGACACTGTATCACCAAGCACAAGTGCTCATCATGCTCCTCCATCATCCGAGAGTAAATCAAAATATCGTCAATGAACACTTGGATGAACTTGTTCAAGTACTCACGGAACACCCCATTCATTAAACTCATAAATACCCCTGGGGCGTTTGTCAGTCCAAATGGTAAAACAATAAACTCGTAATGTCCAAACCTCGTCTTAAAGGTGGTCTTAGGGACGTCATCCTCCTTGATCCATAATTGGTGATACCATGATCGCAAATCGATCTTGGAGAACACCGTCGCACCCTTCATTTGATCGAACATATCATCAATTCTCAGCAATGGATACTGATTCTTGATCGTAGCCTTGTTCAGTTGATGGTAGTCAATGCAAATCCTCCATGACCTGTCCTTCTTTCATATGAAAATAATAGGTGCACCCTACAGTGACACACTAGGACGTATCAGTCCCAGGTCCAGCAACTCCTTCGATTTCATTTTCAACTCTTGTAACTCTAGGGTCAACATCCGATAAGGCGTCCTTGCTATCGATTCAGTGCCCGGTTTTAGGTCTATGGTAAAATCGAACTCCCTCTCCGGCGGCATCCCGGGTAACTCCTCTGGAAATATGTCCGCAAACTCCTTCACCACCAGAAGGTGTTCTAGACCCTCCGCTACTCCCCTCTCGTTTAACACAAGGATCACATAAATCTTGTACCCCTTACTCATACTGTTCCATAGTTGTAACAAAGAGATGAACATCAGGGAAAATCCTTGGTTCTGTCCTACAATCACACATCTCTGTCCCTCGTCATCGACCAAGATCAACCATTTTGTATTACAGTTGAGTATCGCCTCATGTGACTCCAACCAGTCCATACCAATCACGACATCATAAGATCCTAGGATCGTGACATACAGGTTGGCCCTTGTGACAAATTCTCCCAGGTTAAGGACACATCCCGTAACCTTTCCTCCAACCTTTTGTTTGGCTCCAGAAGCCATCTCCACAAAGCTAAACTCATCCTTTTCGACTGCCTTTACCTTAATCCTTTTTAGCGATGCACGAGAAATGAAACTCTCAGTAGCACCGGGATCTATCAAAATACTAAGGGTCTGGTCAGCGACAATACCTGTTGTCTCGAGCACAGTTGAATAGTTCTCTGCCTGGTGGTTATTTACCGCTGCATGAATCCGATGGGCCTTGCCCATATCTCCCACGATAGTGGGTCCGGCTAATCCGGATGCTCTGGTCCTCTCCACAGGGAAGTCACGCTAGTAGTGTGGCTCCCCACATGTCTGACACCCCTTCTTCATCCCAATAGTCCTGGTACTCAAAGTAGAAGATGACGACCCACTAGCCTGGAACGCTAGTCCATTCTGTTGAATAGGCCTAAACTGCTGTTGCGGCGGTCGACACTGTTGTTGATGCTGTGGTCCACGATATCCCGACATATGTCTGGCTAGTGTCTGATGTTGTTGTACTCCAGGTAAAACCTGCCCTGCTGGTCTCACTGGAGTCCTGGTATGACCCCCGCTGATAAGATCCTCGTCTGCTATGAGGGCCTTCTGGACGACATCATGCAAGGTTTGAGGCATCAAAATTCTAACCTTTGCATGCTGGCTGCCATTAAGGCCGAACACGAACCTGTTGACCTTAAGTTTCTCAGTGTTAAGGTGCGGAGCATACTGGAGCAGCTCCATAAAATGGGCCTCGTACTCGGGCACCGTACGACCTCCCTGTCGTAAGGCGTTGAATGCATTAAGCTGACGCTCAATGAATTCCTCTGAAAGGTACCTATCTCTGAACTGTTCCTCAAACAGTTCCCATGACACATCTTTGACGACCATGTTCAGCTGCGGTAGGAGCATCTTCCACCATAGAAGAGTGCTTCCCTTGAGATGAAATACCACCATGAGGACCTTCATGTTGGAGGTATAATCGCGAAGTGCGAAGCACATCGCCATGTTCTCCAACCATGCCTCAACGGCTACACCATCCGGGGCACCAAAGAACTCAGGAAATTTGACCTTCTTGAGTTCACGGTGAACTCTACCAGTACTGAACGAAGTGCACGGTGGAACCTCAGTGATTTCCGATGCCCTGGCCTCATCTCTGTCCAAACGGATGATCAAAGACTTGGACATGCACTAAAAATATCTCATCATTCCGACTACATCACCAATTGTTATCTGCTCTTGTTTGAGAACCTGCTCATCTCCATGGGGGTTAGACCCCTCAGGCATGGATGCTACTGGAGGCGTCGCGCCTCCTCCCCTATCACCCCATCGTCTGCCTCTACGGCGTCCTCTAACCATGATTACCAGCATGCACGCAAGTCAACTCGATCAACAACAGTATAATCAATCATATCAATGAAATTCCTAGCGATCCCAAGTTGGTGGTTGAACCCGCTTTGATACCATATGTAACGAACCTCCCGTTTGTCATGATATCAACCTCTCATAACAAGTGCAATTTTTTTTTTTTTGTGTGTGTGTCTACAAGGGTAATAAAGACATTATACTCTACATCGCAACACGATGACAAACATGATGCATGCAACTGCGACAACAACATAACGACCTCAGACGCACATCAAGCATCTAGAAGTAATGAACGAAAATCAACCGACGAAAAAATAAGACTGACTACCCGCCCGTCCTACCCTGCAATGGTTAGGATCTCCATGACACATAAGCATCGCTCAAGCCCAGGTTCCCATCAATTTTGACCATTTAAGGTCTCAGGGCTGGCGACTATTCTGAGGAACAAGGAGGTGTCTACATCCCGCCCGACTCAAATAGACCAAGCCTACTAAGCTAAGGAAAATTATCCTAGAAACCCAATATTAATTACACAAGTATCTAGAACCCTTATAGTGAGCAACCCAACACAATAAATGTTTACATAACCAAGTATAAACATTACTTCTAATAAACATCAACACCCTCAACGGGTAGCGCAAGCTGAAACGACTTCGTTAACAACCCAGAACAATATTTCTTAAGTAAGAAGTCGAAAGGCGAAGGAGTGAACTATTATCAAGTTATTAGGGTCATAATAGTTATCATGAGGTGCACTAAGTTAGGCATAGAGCCTCTTCAAGAAAGATGAATAATAATACCCACTAACCATTAAACAACTGACCGACTCGACTACGCTGCTTATAAAATAACTCCTTGTTGTCTAAATTAACATGTCTAATTAATCAAATTCACAATAAATAAAATCGTTGTCTCAACCGAGGGAGTCAATGCATCACTCCTATGTCATTAACAATACTAACAAGAATAAATTAACAATTAAACAATATTGTCAACATATAACCATATTCTATTAACAACGATATTACAATAGCAACATTATTAACAAGATTGGCTAGATATAACAGTTTTACAACATTATCAACATTAATATTATTAACATGTAACACACAACAATATTATAACAATATTAATATTATCAGCATATAACGATATTACTTTCGCATCGATATTAACAATTTTAACCAGACTAAAATAACAATAACCGTAATAATCGCCTTTTCAAACTGAGTAAGTCAATTGAATAGCCGACAAGCTATTCGCTATCATACCTGATAAAGGCAAGTTCATTGTTTAGCAAAACCTAGATGACAACACCAAGATGTTGATTACTCGAGAATCGAACAAGATTGCAAGCTCAACAACTGTTCACTATGGACATATTCCAGACATTTTGGAAAGCCGGAACAACTTATTAGTCTTTGTCTCTTTCGTAATTCAATGGAAGGAAAGATTCCAAGAAACTTGTTAATCTGTCAATTAATAGTATTTTTGGCGTGTTCCTTTTTCCTTAATAAATCCATTTCTAAGGTTAACTTTAGGGGAAATTCCCCTGTAGAGTGTGAGCAGCCAAAGAGGAACACGGCTCCAAGATGAGAACCCAACACAGAGACCTTGTAAGGATACTTGTTTAGTCAAGCTACAGGCTTAGCAAGTTGCTACCATCATTAAGAAGAAGAAGTTACAACGAGAAGGACAAATTCCTTGTAAACTCTCAACGGGACGTAGCACCATTGAACATTGATATTGGTAAAGGCGAGACTCTAAACAATTCACATAGATAAAAATTCTACTGGGTTAGAGGTGTGGTTGCAGCTATTACATGATGAATATAAACATAGTTATCAATTAGTCTCGAATCTTTAAACAAACATAGTGTCATTTATTATAAACAAGATAGATTATTAAGATTGGGTATGGTCTCTTTTGAATTTCTGGTGCTATTTTGTTTACTATTCAAGCCATATCTTCGTGTGATGGATCCTTTACGTTAGGGACATTGTCCTTCCGAATGACTATCACTATGCAATGCGACACAATGAAAATGCTCCATCATGATTGAGATCATGTTAAACCTGCCACCTAGGTGAACAATGGCGTACCGATTATACTGGCATGCTCTCATGATATCACAAGGGTAAAAGGAAATGGCATATGTAAAACAAAATGAAATCCATAAATTGATTAAACGCAAATTTTACACAATTTCCATTAAATAAGAGTATAGAATGATCTAGTGGTCGTAATAATGTAGATGTAATTATTAAAATGTGTCAATACTTCGAAGGTTGAGAATCTCCAAGACATTGATGTTTATGTTTCAGTTACTAATATTTGGCAAAATCGCAGACATTACAGCAACTCAGGCAACCGATTTAAAGAAAACTCGTGGGCGTAAATAACAACAATCAGTCAATCGATTCAAGCAAATTCTGGGCGTTAATAACAACAAAATCCGTCTCATTTTCAAGCAAATTCTGGGCGTTAATAACAACAAACCCATCTCATTTTCAAAGGGAAAATTCTGGGCATTCAACAGGAAAATGCTGACATTAATTCACTGGCAAACTTGTAGTCAAAACGAGAAAACACAGACAAAGAGATAAGACGTAGCCTCTAAAATTTAATTGTGTTTGACACCAAGCGTTTATCCAAAAAATGTACAAACAAACACAGACTCTAAAATTAATTGTTTCTCCAGCTTCAGGATGCCAAATGCAAATGCATACAGGAATCCAATGGTTGCCTGACGCCAGAATACCAAGTGAAAAAAAAAATCCGACATGAAGTCATCTCTTTTTGCCAGAATACCCATACCACAAGTCATTATATATAAATTTTATGTCACTCAAATCACTACAACTAGATCGGTACTAAACATATGTCAAATAATCACTTTTAAAATAATTATAGAGGTCGGGCCAAAAAGACGTCCAGTATCAACTCCTTGATATCCCAAAGCAAATCATAAAATCATTGTCTCAAGTTAAAATGCTTGTATGAGGTCAATTGAAGACAAGGTAGGGATGATCAATCAAGCGCATAAGTAGGCCAACAAGGATGCAAGGAATCCATACACAAGGGCACTTTTCCAGAAGGCACAAGTCAACAATCATACAAAGACAATAACGGAGGTAGACGGCTAATAGGTGCATCCTTCGCTCGTCATCCTTGCACAGAAAAGCAGGGCGTTGAGATCCATAGGTATTTTAACGCTAAGGGGATGACTGTAGATCAGGATCCTGGCCGACTACTCAGGCAAGGACTGGCAAGCTAGGGACGGAAGGAAAAACAATCGCATGGGTCACAGTCAAACCAATAGGGCTGTCAAGTCATGTGGGGATGAAGGCCATGGGAAATCAATCAACCAAAAAATCATCTAGGCTAAGAAAAAGGGGTCCTCTATCGATCTAAACATCCAATCCAATTACAAAACACTATGCCAATCCAAGCATAAGTCCTAATGCATTCTACTCTACAAAATAAAAGAGCGCTACGTGCAACTCCCACTCACCGACCCTCGAGACTTCACCGGTACCTCCCAGCCAATGCTAGGGGTACTCTTCTTCCCCCTTAGCTCCGTGAGCCACAAAAGGGCCACACACGCTATCCAGAGATCTCGTCTAGCTCCCAACTCACTGGTAACTCCCACAAGTAAATTAGTCAAGTTGATATTTCTGTAGCGTAATGTTACACAAACCGAAGATGATACTTCCTCCTTCTCCTCCCTTTCTTTTATAGAGTTTCGAACTTCCTTTCTTTCCTAAAACCTCATTTAATTAAAGTTTTACAAATAAATTCCCAAAAATTCCTCTTCGTACAAGTGTCCCTCATCCCCTACAATCCTCCATGAATTAATTTCTTTAATTAAGTAATTATCTTTATTTCCCTCACCCACCTAGAGTTACTCCTAGAATCACTCCTAGGTCTCCCCAAATTCCCTTACAGGTTTTAAAGGCTTTCCCTATTATGAAGTAGTTAATTCAATTTAAAATTAGAAGGCTCTTAAATGTAGATTCTTTACTAAGTTGACTTCCCTCTTTTTCCCTTAAGTTCCCCTTTTTCCTTTTTATGTTACCTCTTTTCCCTAGTTTCCTATTTTTATTTTTTTTTCCTTCTTTCCCCTTTTACTTAGAACTCAAAAAGGCAGGTGTGAAATTTAACCCCTTTTCCCTTTTATCAAAAGATAAAATAATTAATTCCCTCTTTACATTTTATATCCACAGATTTTATTTCTTATGAATAATTTAATTTCTTACTCCCTTCATGCTACAAAATTTTATGAAGATCATAATTATTATTTAAGTGGTTTTTATTTTAAATTTTATTATTTTATTTTATTTTATCTATTTATATATTATTATTATTATTATTATATATATATATATATTTAGGTAGACAAAATTTTACCCCTAGCGTAATTTTAGACTTAGAACTTAGATTTTGTGTTGGGCGACATTTAATTAGGGAAATTGTTTTAAAAATTCGTAACATGTTATTTGTCTTAGGGCCATCTAGGTTCATCCCTCTATCATCATCAACGCGACGTGACATTCAGGACACATTAGGTGCTCCAAGGGTGCCATTCGCCTCATCTATTCCTTTACGCGACCTGCCCTTCAGGACGCACTACGTGCTCCAAGGGTGCCACTCGCCTCTTGAATGATTGGTAGACATCAATAACCCTTGGAGTCAACACTCCTATAAGTGAACTTGTGGGAGACTAAGGGCTTCTAAGAAATAAGGCCCCCCCTTATTGCGTTCCCCTTAGAATCATCGTGAGCGACTGTCACAGTCTGCCCTCACGGCATCGTGGGTCCTCTCGAACTAGGTAATCGTTAACCTACGGTTTGAGCCACGGCGGGAGCGCTAGTAGGCTATGGCAGGGTTGTTGTCCACACCTCTCCCTCAACATCTCTGGTAGTCGTGTGTGACCCCTTTACTCCATATGTGAGTCTAGTCGGCAAGCTATCATCAGCCTGCATCATCAACAAATCATGTCAGAACATATCCATATCATATCATCTAGTCAGATGCACTAAAATCACAGTAAAGAAATCAAACCCCGATAACACACTCCCTGACTGGATCCAGAGTCCAAGGGGTTCCATCGATGCCTCGACATCCTCAATGTCCCAAAACCCTGCACACTAAGTAAAACCGAGTCAATAGCACCTGTTTATGTCAATGTAGTAAAACAACATATCATCAACCCATAATGCCTCATAATCAAAATGAAGAGTTTTAATAGCATAATAATCTGGATCACTTGCGAGCAAGTGTCCTCAAAGAATAAGTTTTCCCAGTGCGCCAGAGTAGGATGTTACAAAGCGGATGAAAGAGGTATGTATTTAATATTTTTTTTTTTTTGAATTGAATAGTTATCAACTATGAAAACATACGATCAATATTTCCATTTTATGTCGTGTACAAATTCCATAATCAAAGCACTTCAAGAACATCAGAATCAACAATCCAGTGAAAGACAGAAGTTGTACAAACATCAGAAGAAGTGTTATGATGCTCCAAACAAATATTTAGATATAATAATTGAAGGCATGGACCAGAAGAAAACACTTCTACCACATTTTGTCCATACACCCAAAAATTTATAGGAAGAGAATCTCATTTAGTTTCACTTGGTTAGTTGTATGGTTTTCAATGGAAAAATGTGTCCAAGAGTTTACTTCACAGCTCCAAATATTCACAATTATGCAAATATGACCATCACCATAATTCATCATGTGCTCACTCACTGGTCTGGAAATCTTCCTCAAGTTCTCTATCTACAGTTGGACAACACTAGTCGCGAAAATAGAAATCAAATTGTGTTTGGATATCTAAGCATGCTTGTGGAAATGGGAATCTTTCAAAAGGTGAAAGTTGGTTTCATTCTTGTTGGACACACTCATGATCATATTGATCAAATGTTCAGTCGTTTTTCCATAACATTGAAAAGGAAAAATGTTGGAAGCCTACCATCCTTGATTGAATGTATCAAGAAAGCATACATTCCAGAGCCTGTTTTTCATGTATTAGAAGAAACTGTTGACATGCAAAGATATATTCAGGGATCACAATGTGAAGAAAAATGTATTGAGCAACTTAATGACATTAGCTTCCAACATCAATTTTGTTTCAAAAAAATTGATGGGAAAACACTTATATGGGGAAAGCAGTATTCAACTACTACAGAATGGGGGCCTTCATCAGGTTTATCATTTTTGAATTTCATTCCAGATCGTCCAATTTTTGCATCAAAATTATTATTTTTGCAATCAATTGCTAAAATCCATAATGCACGACGGCGTAATAGAGATGTAGATTATTCAGAATGCTTGGAAGAAATTAAAAAGTCCATTAAGGATACATACGAGTACTTTGATGTTGTTGATACTGTTTGGTGGGAGTCTTTTTTCAATAGTCAAAGTGACATAATTTCAAACTCAACAAATGAAGATATAATGTTGAGGACTCCATTTCATTGGCCACAAAATATGCCAAACGAATTTGAAGAAACAAACATTGTTGAAGTTCAAGAATTTCAAGGTGCTATTGAGATTATACAAGCAGAGGAAAGAGAAATGTGTATTGGTTCCTGAAGGTCACATGCACAACGTGAAGCCATGGAAGACCTTTAGAAGGGCTCAGTACAAGATATTAAGGAGGGTAGCATGATTGCATTTTTAGCAACTGAGGATCCACATGGTTATCTATTCTGGATAGGAAAGGTTATAAAGATTGAGAAAGAAAATGTTGATGTTGTTGCAATTGAAGTGCATTGGTATGCAAAAAGTTCACACCCATTCAATGGTGTGTACAAGCCAGAGATGGTGGTTGATAAAAATGTCAATAGAAAGAGAAAAAGAAAGGGTCAAAATACAACTTGTTGTCGCACTGACCTCTTAAAATTAGATGATGTTGACATACTTGCTTATGACCTCAATTTGACAAAGAGAGGAACTCTTCTCTCCAAGACAACATAGATTATCAAGAGGTTGTTGCCCCAAAAAATAAATGCAAGATGGGAGTCTGTTGAACCTAGTCGAAGATCTAAAAGGCATTTGACATCTGAAATATTGGGCATGCATGCAGACTCAGATGGTGCATTCATGGACAATAGGGAAGAGTATGGATCATCTACATCTTCATCAAAACATTCATCTAAAGACAATATAGACTCTGATGGTATTTCTGAAACCATGAGTCAATCTGAATAAGTGTATGGAACATTTTAAGAATTTTTTATCCATATGATGTTTGTATGGTAACTAAAAAAGAGCATTGAACTTACATATGATCTTACATAAAGTTATGAATCTTTTGTTATGTTTTATGAATGATATATTCTTTTATTACGGATAATATAATTAAATTTCTTAGCTCGTATGTTTTGAATATGGCCAATATAACAATACTTTTAAGAAACTATTTATGTTTCATTCAATGTAACTTGTATTTACTTTTTTATTGTTAAAAGGAAACAATTATTAAAAAGTGACGTTGAATTTTTAAAGTATAGTGTCATATTTTCATGGAATTATGTATTACCTTGTGTTTTGTGTCATGATAACATTTAAAAAGTAAACATTTAAGGGTTGTTTTTATGATTTTGTTTATAGTAATGATGAGTTCTTTTATCACATTACAAAAAAGTGTCATTTTAATACGCCAATTTTGGAATGGGTGCTACCGGTAGCAATACTTTTCAATTTGATGGTTGATTTTGAGGTTTTTCTTTTAATGGTACCAAGTGATAAAAATACTATTTCAAATGATCTCAAAATTTAACGTTTTGAAAAAAATAAAAAATCAAAAACATCTTTTTTGTTTTTAGGAGTTGATTTTAAGGTTTTTCTGAGCTACTGTCTAAGTTTTGAAGGCCATGTTTGAAAAATGTTGTAATTTTGACAACGTTTTAAAAAATGGTGCTACCGGTAGCACCACTTTTTGATTTGGGGGTTGATTTTGATGTTTTTTTATGCAAAAATAAGGGTTTTTTGGGCCAGAGTTCTCGTTTTGAAGTCACAATTCTCATTAAGTTGGTAACTATGTTCATCACGTAAGAATTGATTTGTAACAGTTATTTTATGTAGATGATCATCTTCATTATGCATGATCACATTGTCACCTACATGTTGCAAATATCTACGATTACCACTTAAATTGTTACTACTAGATTTATTGATATGGAAGTTAGGATGTGGAACCTGTAAGGGTGGAACATACAAAAATGTCTCATACTCTTCCACTCTAACATGTTTCCTATATTTCTTTGTAACTCTCCCTCCACTACATAGTAGAGAGATGAAACTTAAGGGGTTCAATTTCAGTATTATAATCATTACCAATTTCATAACCATCATCCTACAAAATTGAGATTATGATTAATATTAATATTAAAATGAATACGTAAACGAACATAAATTATAATTATGTAACACATATCCATGAGTAAATTGTATTCAAGTAAAACCTATAATATTCACAAATGAACATAAACTCATATAATGATAATATTACATATAATTGTTTAAATGGCTACCAAGTATCAATCGATATAGAACTAAAACTATCAATTATCTACTTTCATTTGGAACAACCCCAAATTCTGGATACTTCAAATAGTTATAGTGCTAATGGTTATCTTGTGTACATTTGCATTTGCCACTTTGCTACTAGATAAGAAAAAAACCTCTTTAGCAACATTAATTCTTATGGACATGTTGCACACATGTCTTTTAGTTTTAAAACTAGGATGTTTGCATATATTCCTAGATATCCCTTTGAAATGGTCAGAGGATAATAAATTCTTAGTCAAATCGCAATCAAGTACACATGCCTATATTAAAAACAAAAAATCTCATCATAAAAATTCATATGATAATTTTAATTTTGAAAAAAATGCATTGATTTACTTACATTCCATATGTCTCCTTACATTGGAAATATGAAGTTACATTCCATATGTCTCCTTACATTGGAAATATCAAGGGAAAGAAGTATTGGAGGCATTAAAATTGGGATATGTGTAGATAAACAATCTTATAAGTTCATGAGAATTTGAAAAAATGAATGTTTTAAATATGTGTGCGCGTGTGTTTTCAATATCTACAAATTCCTTATAATAGAGTTATAAACTATACTATATATATTAACTTTTTATAGATGATAAAAACTTTATCAAAATAATCTTAATATATGTATATAATCAAGTGATATTTTCCTTTTTTCATAATGACAATATGGAATTCTATAGATACATATTCCTATCTATTATAGACATGGCGAATCTCTTAAACTTACCCTTATTCCATATGCATTCAATCTCATAAATTCCTTTCATAGAGTCATAAAATAGAACTTCTCTTTAAAAATATTTGTCCTAAAAAAATTATAGCTTAATATTTTACATGTGAGAAAACTAAGTAATATGATATCATTATATTCATGCTCTCCCACATTCATGATTATCCATCCATTTAAAATCAATTATTTTTAGTTTCAATCTTTGATATATTGTTGTCGCATGATTTTCTTCACTTTGATTCTATATGTTGTGGGTATAATTTCTCTAATTTATTGTAGTTGTTGTTATATGATAATATCTCATCGAATAATGGTTCTATGATTCCTTGTTCCATGAATATGCTTGGATTTTGCATCCTCTTCCTTGGTAAAGAGGATGTGTGCATGTACATTTCATTTCTTGTCTATCATCTTGATAATGGGGATGCCAATTTAAAGTTCTACATTTGAAGGTTGATTTCATCTTCCATGTATTTATTTCAATTTCATTTTTGAATATAGCAGTGTTCTCTATATTGTGTTCTTCATCTTCACTTATTCTTTTTTGGAGATAATTCCATCATATTTAATCTTGCAATTCTTAATTTTGAGTTCAACTTCATAAGGTATTTTAAGGTGGTTTGAACTTGTATATTTTCTTCATTCTCCTTTTACAACCTAAAGCTAGAATTATTCATAATTTTCTTTCATCATTTTTCAATTAGATTGCATTTCTAATGTCATGTATTACATACTTAGTGCTTCTTCAATCTTCTTGCAAATTTAGCCTTCAATCCTTTTAGTAGTCTCTCATCTAATCTGATTACTTTCTCTCGACCTTAACAATGTTTATCTTCTTCTTTCTACCTTTTGATCTCATGAGTTAGTGTTGGATTATGGTTTTGTAATGTATAAATTTCTCCATCCCTTTCGTATTCAATATTTATCCTTGGTTTAAATGTTTACCCTCTTTAATAAGTTCTTCAACAAGGTCCTTCACCTTTGACTACTCACCCTTTTTCTTAATTTATTCTTTTCTTCTTTTAACTTACTTTGAATTGTATTTATCACCTCTATTTTTTAGTTTTTTATTTATCTATTCTTGAGTATCTATCAAAAAACAACTATAGCCGAGCTTCATCACCCAAATAAAAAAATTTAGTTTCCAAATAAAAATAAAATTAATTTTTTTTGTTTCCAAATAAAAATTTTAACCAAAAATGTTGGTTTTTTCCTTCAAAATTTTTAACCACTTTATAGGATTAATCCATTGTTGCATAGGAACCGTTCCTGAGATCTTTGAAACTCGTTCTCAAAGTTACAAAAGTTCCCGGAGCTTGCTGGGAACTCTTTTGAGAACTTGGGAGGTTTTTGAGAGCTTCAACATCAAAGAAATGGGAACTTGGGAACAGGTTTCCTAAACAATGAGCTTTAAATTAGAATTATATTAAATTAAAATGTAAATATATTTATTTCATTATTACAAATACATAATTTCTTACAAATAATTTCATTGTATTTATTCAAAATATCACTATAAAACTAACACTAAACTACAGGTAAATATTATTTCAAAAATTAGTTAAGTAAAAAAACTTAATAATACTCACTTTATAGTTGTGGATATGAAAAACTTTTAATACATCTATGTTTTCCTTCAATCCCAAACTAAACATGACATTGGAATAAATCCAAGACAAGCATTTGTTCCACTAGATTTTTATTGTATTTTCATATTAGAAGAGTAATACTATTTTGTTTTTTCCAATAAAAAAAGAATAATGCTTCAAATTTACAAAGATGTTTAAAGTTTATATATGTAAAGTTTAATTTTAAAAAGATGTTAAAATTGTATATATGCATTTTTACTTTTGTTTCTAATTTTCTAATGAAATATTTAGGGATATTAAAGTTTATTGTGTTAAATATATTCATATAATTATTAGCACAAATTAAATTAGCAATTTTAATATTGTAGTTGTTGCAATAGGAGAAATATTATCCTCTATTGACCTTCAATTTTATTGAAATAAGATTTTAAATGTATCAATATCTCTATACAGTGTAATCTAAAATATCATTGTAATTTAAAATAATTTATTTATATATTTGAGGGAAACTTGTACTCGTTCTAAACACTAATATACTCGAAAACTCGTGCAACATATGATGAGTCCTATTTTATTTCTAACATTGACAATTTTTCCTTTCTTAAATTCTAATCATACTACTCAACTTCCAACCTCAATATATTGATCATAAATAGTCCTTTTATAATATCATCTCCGCTCTATCCACCTTGCAAGGTATTCTAAATCACTTAAATCAAAACTTTCCATCAAAAGTTACATTAATTTTGAGTTAACATATTTTTTTAAAGCCACGATTTGGAATTTGCTTTGCTGCTTACCTTGTAACCAATCTATCTCCCAAATTAATATGTATTTTAGTCTGAAATTCAGGTTTATAATAATTTCGTATGTCTTCGAGTCGAAGTCTATAATAGGTTGGTATGTTTTCTATGCAATGCCACGTGTCTCAGTAAATTCTTAAACGTTAAGGAAAAATTATGATGACTTTACCAAACTTATTGATTTTGGGAGCTTTCATAAGATCAAAATTGTATGGTGTGCCTTGCATCTAATTTTGCATATGAGAGATCAAAAAAATGTATTATAAGAACCTAGTATGTTTTCTCTACAATTCAGGAGGTTCCATTGAATTCGCATGTGTCTATAAGAAGTTATGATGATTTTTCCAGGACTTTCTTGTTTTTCCGAGGGAAGAAAATTGTAGGATATGTCTTATAGCCAATTTTTCCACTCTGCATATGAAATTTCACCGTGATATGTTATGGGATGTTTCAGTTTCAATGTTGTAGGTGGTAATCATTTTTTACCTTGCAATTTTTAGATATGAAATATTTATTAAAGCCACATGTTTAATCTTAGTTTTAAGATTATCCCCCCCCAAAAAAAAATGTAATTTATATATTACATAAAAATTGCATAAAAATTTACGAAAATAAAATTGTACTTAATATTCTACAATGATGCATTTGAAAGTCTATATCTAATGCTCCTCTATTCTAATACAAATTTTCTTGTATCAATTCTTTAAAATAACATGAGAAACATGGATATCCATAATTTTATTGTATGAATTCTTTAAAATAGCATGAGAAACATGTCTATATATAATAATGTAGAGAAGATGTAGGCGTAGATCACATATTCAAAGAGATAATGAACATGAGTTATATAATAACCCCTTATACATTAGGCAAACCTCTTCCAAATAACCCTAATACAACCATATAAGAAAATTGTATGTTCTCCTAGTCCATAGAAATTAACCTATATATATTAGTAAATCATACCCTTTGTAAATGTAAAATCATTATTAAGCTATTAATAAACACTATTACATATATATTTCATCATATATATAGCAATATGATAATAATAATAAAGATAACATATTTACATTTTACTTGTTACCACAAATTTAAACATTCCATGTTTTGGTTTTTTTTTGGTTTTTTTTTTTTGTTTAATTTGGTTCGAAATAAGTCAAGAAAGTGTTAGATCTGTAGAATTGAGTGGCTAAGTCTTGTATAGTCCATTCAACAAACTAAATCCATTTATGCATTAAAAAATACAATTTAAACAACAAAAAATTGTGATTTCCTCCAAATTTATGTTGCTAGATTGTTGTGAAAAAGAAAAAGCGTAAAATGGTTAGAAAACCCCCAAATTTATCCCTCTTTTGGGGATTTACTTTAACAATGAAAAAGAGAATTTCAAAAAAATCACCCCTAAATCAATCGTCAATAATTTTGAAACATAATTTCATAAAATTCCTGTAATGAATATCGGGTTTATAGAAATTTCTACCACAAGTCTTTGGAATTGAAGTCAGCGGTCATGTAAATGGGTTATTTTCTTTTATTCATTCTTATAAGGTTTTTTGTAATAACATAAACATCCATTATTTTTTTGGCGAGAGTCGGGGACTTAGATAATATTACTCTTAGATGTTGGAAATAGTAATTACAAATCAGTGGGATCTTCATGTCTCCATAGATTTGTCAGTAGATTTGTCAGTCAACCAAATTGTCAGTCTGCAGATTTCTCTGTTAGTTTGCAAATACAAAGTCTCACATTTAAACAAAATCATTTTATTCAGTCGACAAGCAGGGGAGAAAATTAATAGAGCCAATCTTTATCTTTCTCGAGTCCAATTAAGTAGATGAAGAGTTAGTCGAATTTATTGTGTCATTAATGTTGAGTCAGTGTTAGGTTCTGTAAGAAGTGTTATTCGTAGTCCATATATGTATGACTCTGTCGAAAGTTGAAATATATGCATAAAGTTAGAGAGAACATAGTTATGAAGGAGAAACAACAGAGGACTCAAGAAGTCTGAGAGCACAAGCTTTGTGTCTGTAAAATCAACATAAGTCATTGGAGTCAAAGCTCATCATAGTTTTATATTATGTAATTGTGTGATGCACTGAAGTTATTAATATCAAGTATTTTGTGTGTTGACATTTCTCATGTATTTATGATTTTATGTGTTAAGCATAGAACTATGTTATTCTGCATCCATAAATAATTTCATGAAGTGTGTTTTATCACAAAGTGTAGTAAATCCTGCAGTCTGTGCACTGCGCAGTAAGTCCTGAGAGTTTTCTGGCATGCGGTACTGATTCAAGATCTGGTATCAGAGAAGGTTGATCGGGAGCAATTTGATCAGAGAAAGTTCTATCAGAATTTTTTTATCATAGTAGTAATTTTGTTGGAAGGAGAAATATGGGTTCTACTTCAAATTTGGAACCTCCCACTTTGACAGGAAATAATTACGAGTTATGGTCCTTGACCATGAAGGCATTGTTCCGAGTTCAAGACATATGGTAGATAGTGAGAATTGTTATGTGGAACCAGTAGATGAGGCAACATATAATGCACTCACACAAGCTAAGAAGGATGTCTTGAAAGATCAAAGAAAGAAGGATGGAAAGGCGATGTTTTACATACATCAAGCCATGCATGAGAGCATACTCCCAATATTTTCACCATCCAAGCAAGCCAAAGAGGCATGGGAAATATTAAAAACTTATTATAAAGGTATGGATAAAGTCAAGACTTCTAAACTGCAAATTCTTAGAAGAGATTTTGAAAATTTGTTAATGAAAGACTCAGATATAGTAGATTTGTTTTATACCCATGTTATTAGCTTGATAAATCAGATTAACTCTCATGGAGAAAGCATAGAAGATGAAAAATTTGTTGAGAAAGTACGTATGAGTCTTCCTCCTAAATTTGATACCCCTGTTGTGACTCTGGAAGAGAGCAAGGACCTGAGTCAGTTTAGTCTAGATGAATTGCAAGCTTCCCACATTAATCATGAACACAAATTGAATAGGTCAAACATGTCATTAGAGAATGCATTTTCTAGGTAATCATATATAAGTCGTGGAAGAGGAAGGGGGAGAGCTAATTCTAGAGGCAGAGGAAGATTTTTTGTCAAAGGTGGACGTAGTAGTAGTCCTAGAAACATTGGTGGAAGAGGTAAAAACCCAAATACCAGTCAGCCAAGTGGTCATAGAACTGATAAATCAAAGATTCAGTGCCATTAGTGTAAAACAAATGGACATTATGCATATGAATGCAGGAAGATATAGTATAATAAGAAAAATCAAGGTCAAGAATAGTGAAACGATGCAAATAATGAAACCAATCCTATGTTTATGGTGCGTGTTGAGGCAATGCCTATAGTATCATCGGTTGAATGAAATGTTTCTCAATCAAGTCCTTGTGATATATGGTATCTACATTCAGGCTGCAGTAACCACATGACATGAAACATAGAATTCTTTTCTAGTTTGGATAAGACATTCCAAACCAAGGTTACACTTGGAACATATATCCAAGTCATTGTCTTAGGAAAAGGCAGTATAAACATATTAACTAAGAAAGGAGAACGAAAAAAAATTCCTGATGTATATTATGCTTCTTGTCTGAAGCATAATATGATGAGCACAAGACAGTTGTTATAGAAAGGATACATAATATACATGGAAGATAATCATTGTGTGATTATGGACAGATATCCAAGCAATCGGCTAATTGCAAAAATCTAAATGACAAGTAACACAATGTTCGCATTGTAATATTCAAGATATAAAAAAGTATGCAGAACAAAAATAAATAGCTAGAAATGGCAGATGAACAACAATATAATCAGAACAACACCACAATAATGCCAAAATGAAACCAGAAGAACACCACAAGGAGCACTTTGATTACTAAGAGCAAAGTTCACTTGCCTCTTCGAGGGGGAAACCTCTGTAGTGAAGAGCTCTATTACAATATTATCCAACAAAAAAATTCTCATACCCTCAACTCCTATTTATACTAAATAAGTCTATCAAAAGAACCACGTAGAGGAAGAAACTTCTAGAAGTGGAAGCTTCTATTAGGTCTTCTTACGTTGGACATATTCTTCCTTATTGCTAGGCCTTATTAATATTGACTTTTATTACATGGAAATATATTATTCTACCTACATGAGGGGTTAGATCCCTAACACCCATTGACATTAAAGCTAGCCATAAAGAGAAAAACAAGACAAGATATTGGTAAAGAAAAAAATGCATAGCTAGACACTACATTTACAGTAGAAAGTGCGTGCAGTTATGAAGAAAATAGTGTGCATAGTATCAAGAAAGGAGAAAGTGGCGCAAATATGAAGGCATCATTCCAATCTGAAGTACACGATGATTCATCGCTATGGAATTTATGTTGATGTTTAGACAACATCGGGAAGACATTATTCTAGATTAATAATTAATTAATTAATAATATATATACAACAAGTAATAATAATAATAAATAGTTATTTATTATCCAAGGGACACATCCTTTCATGGATGGTCACCATATGTTCTCTATATATCGAACACTCATCATTGTAATGAAATATTGATGAGATATCACCTCATATAGAAAAATCAACATGGTATCCGAGCGACATTGGGCTTGACTCCCTCATGGGAGGGCCTAGAGCATATTCTATATTTCCTAGTGGGTAATGTACAACCCTCAACGTCAAATACAAATATCATACTGTACAGATTAATCTAAGATTACACATTTATTCAACAGTTGGGTTGGATCACACATCGTTGATTGTTCCACCAAAAGAAATTATTGATGGTGGGTGCAATATATAGGCACCACATGTCGTAAAATCTATAGTCAGAAGCCAATTGGCCTTTACATTCAAGTCTAATATTTTGTACCCAGAACTGGAAAGGATTCGTCATCAACCAATCGGGTGCTTGGAATTGAGTGATCATAATACATACTTTATAATCCTAGATTATTGTCTCAAGTGGGGTGAGATAATAGATTTTGATGGACTAGATTATGTTTGAATGGATCCTAGATCGCTAAAATGGAAGAGTTTGACAGGTAGAGTCCTATTTGGCAGACAACCACCCAATTTAGTGGGAGTGAAGTAGAACACACATCATGAATTTAAAATTGTCAAAAAGAAAAAAAACTTCACAATTACAGCTCCAATTATCTGTTTCATTTGTCCATGCTATAGTTCAATTTCATTGTTCTACAATTATAGTGATCTGCTAGAATCCAATTACTTATCATTCCACTAACCACAAGGGTCGTTCTATTCCAGAAAGTTAGATAATGATTGGTTGATTTTTACCACCGATGATCCCAACTGAATTTCTATCTAATGAAGGCGATGGATTTCTCTGACTTAGGAGTGAAGGAGGAATTATTTTAAAATAATTAAATTATTCGAGATACATCTCCATACACCCCATAGCTACCATGAGAACTTGAACATAGATTTGATGCATAGGTAGTTCTCACTGGAGATGCAGTTTTACACATTTAATCCTTCCAGAATAGTTCTTAATGAAAACTTGATTATTTGAAGCCGACAGCAATTATTTTTTAAAATCCAATTACTAAGCTTTAAGTTCATAGAAGATTAGCATTGTAGCATGATGATCCATATTTTTAATTGCATAGTCAACAAAACAAAGTGGGCATGCTAATTTTGTGGAAGCATTACTGCAGACAGGTGCATATGTTTATGTGGTAAACTGTAGTGAGCACACAAATTTGCATTACACTATGAGAAAAGGGTGGGTTAATATTGCCCAAGTTTTAATATCTAATGGTGCCAACATCAAGCTAAAGGACAAGTTGCATTACACTCCATTGCATCAGGAAGCAATGGAAAGGAACCCATAAATATGTGAGTTGTTGAAAAGAGATATTTGAGGCAACAACATGAGACATTCTTCCCAGAGGGTCTTGTGTGGATTAGTAGGGAGGAATGTGGACTTCATACTGATGTGCCTTAAATGATCGTATGAAGAAACAAAGACATTGGTTTCACGAGGAAACCTAGATATGTCTTGGGGTAAATTGGCTCCATGACAAAACCTCGATGTGTCCTAGAGAAGACATTGGTTCCATTAGGGAACCTCGATATGTCTTATACATATGTTCCATGAGGGAACCATGAGATTTCTAGTATGGATAGAGTTCATGAGTGAATCCTAAGGTTGGAAAATTCAGGATATTTGAGTGTCCATTATACATTCATGTACCCAGGGAGAAAAGGACCAAGCTAGACCCTTCAGGTAGAAATGGTACATTTGTGGGGTACAGAGATTCTTCGAAGGCATACCTAATCTACATCCCTAGTTAGAGATAGATTTAGGTGAGAAGAGATATTACCTTTGAGGATGAGGTAGCCTTCAGGAGATCTAGACGATCTCACGTGGATATTGATAGTGAGAGACAACAAGATATTGTGCCTTCTCCCCCTAACCCTCCAATAGTTCAGAGGGAGAAAATTCATCTTATTGATAAAATTGATCTCATTGATCTTCTAGCTCGAGTTAATGTTCCCAAAGGTATTGCAGTAGGTCGAAAGAGACCTGCATGGTCTCATCAAAATCTGTAGGAGGCAAAAAGACATGCATCTCCTCATAGTACCTTCCGAGAGAGAAAGAGACCTCATAGATATTCGTTTTATGTCGCATCTATGAGCCACAATCATTGATTATGAGCCTTCATTTTATGAGGAGGTAACTAGTCATCCATTATGGAGAGATCTCAGGATGGAGGGGTATCAGTCCATAATGAAGAATGATGTGTCAGATATTGTTCTGTGACCTGAGGGAAAATCTGTAGTGACTTCCAAGTGGATCTATAAGATCAAACACATAGCGGAAGGGAGCATCAAGAAGAACAAAATGAAAATTATTGCTAGAGGATTCTCTCAAGTGGAGGGAATATATTATGAGGAGACATTTTATCCTATTGCTCAATACACTTCTATCTCGATGATTATTTCCCTTGCAACATCCATGGGTTGAAGACTACATCAGATGGATGTGAAGACAACCTTTCTCAATGGAGAGATTGAGGAAGAAGTATACATCGAGAAGCTAGGTGGTTTTGTAATACATGAGAAGGAGTCTCATGTGTGCAAGTTGAAGAAGATTCTATATGGACTCAAGCAGGCACCTTGAGATTAGTATGAAAGGATTGATGGATACTTGATGAGTTTGGGATTAAAAAAAAGTGTTGTTGATCCAAACTTGTACTACAAGATTGTTAATGGCGAGTCCATGATTTTGGTCCTCTACGTTGATGATTTATTCCTCACTGGTATAGAGAGCCTTATTATTGACTGCAAGTATGCATTGGCCTCTAAGTTTGAGAAGGAACTTGGTATGATGCACCACTTATTGGGACTAGAGGTTTGGAATAAAAATGATGAGATCATTCTTATTCAGGGGAAGTACACAGTTGAGATATTGAAAAAGTTTGGGATGTTGAACTGTAGTCCTATGGCTACACTAATTGTGACGAATCTGAAGAAACTAATTATGTCTTCTTTTGATTTCGACGAGATTGGCCTAAAACTGTACATACACCTGATTGGATCATTGATGTATTTGGTTAACACCATACTAGAATTTTCTATGCAGTGAGTGCACCTAGCGATTTTGCGAAACATGTGTTGAGATACCTGTGAGGCATAGTTGGACATGGTATGATATACATTTACAGTATTGACATGAGATTGTAGGGATATATTGACTTTGATTGGGCAGGGATTACAGTGGACATGAAAAGCACCTTTGGATGTTTCTTCACTTTGTGATATGCCATGGTTTCCTGGTGTAGAAGGAAACATACTTTTGTGTCTTTGAGCACTGCAGAAGTAGAGTACATTGCATTGAGTGTGGTAGTCTGAAAAATAGTGTGGCTTTGCAAGATCCTTTCATATTTATTTGGACATGTGATGGATTCCACTGTTATTCATTATGATAACCAGAGTTGTGTGAATCTCTCAGAGAATCCAAATTTTCATGATAAATCGAAACACATTGAGATCAATTACCATTACATCCGAGACATGGGGCAGAGGAAAGCAGTATTGGTGTAGTACATTCCTATAGATGATCATGTTGTTTATGTTATTACCAAACAATGATGAAGTTTGAGTACTTCCGTGACAGACTTGGCATGGCAGAGAATTCCTCCCTCGCTAAGAGGGAGTGTTGATGTTTGCATATTCCTGAGACATTCTCCAGGTCATACTCCTCTATGACTAAGATGAGTTGATATGTGAGGACACTTATCCAAGAAGGGATAAGTGGGACACTTATCTGATAAGAGATAAGTGGGTTTGGGATTATATCCCAACGTCCCTTGTGGAGAGAACATGAGGACATGTCTAGGGAGTTGACCTTGACGTCACACACTATAGGGAGTTGACCTTGAAATCACACACTATGGGGAGTTGATCCTAGTGTTTCTAGCGGGATTAGCCTCTAGAATTCCACAAGGGAGTGCCATGTGTGACAGACATTCTCCAGATCGTACTCCTCTGTGACTAAGTTGAGTTTATTTGTGAGGAAACTTTTCCAAGAAGGGATAAGTGGGACACTTATCCAAGAAGATATAAGTGAGTTTGGGATTATAGCCCAATGTTCCTTGTGGAGATAAAATGAGGACACGTCCCTTGTGGAGAGCACATGAGGACATGTCAAGGGAGTTGACCTTGATGCCACACGCTATGGGGAGTTCAACCTAGTGTTCCTAGAGGGAGTGGCATCTAGAATTCCCCATGGGACTTCCATGTGTGATATACCTATTTCTACTATGGTGGTTGTGTACCATTGGTAGAGACTGTGCGTCTCTCGACAATAGATTTGTGCTACTAGATTGGTTTTGTAACATTGGAAATGAATTTGTGTCACTAGAGAGTAGTTGTGTTCTACTTGTTGATTACATAGTAGTCAATGGACTACACGATGAAGACATCATGGAAAGATACCTCCCTGGATAAGAGGGGGTGTTGATGTTTCAATATCGGATGGACCTTCTCCTAAATTGGGCTTCATACCAAGGGAAATATGATACATTTATCATAAAGGTGAACGCATGGTAAATGGGCCCAGGCATAGTCCTTCCTTGATCATGAAAAGGAATAATATGGAATCGAGGTGCTTAAGGTGCTTTCCACATGTGAGTTAGCATCAGGATGACATTCACTCATAGAGGTGTACCTGTGGTGAACGACCCTGGTGAAGTATTTTTCCTAGTCATGGTGATTTGGAAAGGAATGCTAAATTACTTAATATGCTATATGTTATCTCATGCGGACCGTGAGTGAGCGTGATCTCATAGAGATTCAGTTGGCTCAAAGGGAGAGTCGTAGGGAGAGTTTCCCCTTAATTAATGTGAGAGAGAGACATCTCCAAGGACTGAGAAATAGGTGTCATGATTCTAGGGAGGAGTTTGTATACTTCATAGACAAACTTGGCATGATGTAGAATGTCTCCCTCGTTGAGAGGTAGTGTTGATGTTTGGACAACATCGGGAATACATTCTACTAGATTAATAATTAATAATATAATTAATAATTATTAAATTATATATATATATATATAGTTATTTATTATGCAAGGGGTACATCCTTTCATGGATGGTCACCATATGTTCTCTATATATGGAACACTCATCATTGTAATGAAATATCAATCAGATGTCATCTCATATAGAAAAAACAACAATTTTAGATTTGGACATTTGAACTTTGGAGGTTTGAAGCTGCTACACACAAAGGATAAGGTAAAAGGTTTTCCATTGATTGAAAAAACAGAAAGAATATGTGAAGGCTGCATATTTGGAAAGCAACACAGAGAATCATTTCCAGTTGGAAAGTCTTACAGAGAAAAATCCCCACTGGAAATTGTACATTCAGACATTTGTGGACCAATGCAAACTTCATCTATAGGAGGCAGTACATATTTTGTAAAATTCATTGATGATTTCTCAAGAAAGACATGGATTTATTTCTTAAAACATAAATCAGACGCATTGGGTTGTTTTCAGCAATTTAAATCACTTGTGGAGAAGTAGAGTGGTTATTACATCAAGTGTCTAAGAACTTTTCGAGGATGAGAATACATGTCAAGTGAATTTCATAACTTTTTTAGAGTTCATGGAATCTACAAGCAATTTATTGTGCGATATACACCACAATAGAATGGTGTCGCAGAAAGAGAGAACATAACCATCATGGAAATGGTGTGTAGTGTGTTGGCAAGCAAACCTTTGAGAAAATAATATTGGGATGAAGCAGTAACAATTGTAGTATACATAATGAAGAAATATCCAAAAAAGTGTGTGAAGAACAAAGTTCCTCAAGAAGCCTGGACAACTATGAAAAATAATGTGGCACACTTGAAAGTTTTTGGTTTTCTCACCTACGCACATGTTCTAGATGAGATGAGAAAGAAGATGGAAAACAAAGAAAATAAATTTATATTTTTTGGGTATTCTAAAGAAACAAAATGATACAAGTTGTATCACCATGTCGCAAGGAAAATCATAATCAATTGCGATGTTCAGTTCATGGAGAATGAAGCATGGGATGGAAGCATAGAAAAGATGATCAAAATTATTGAGGTTATTTAGCATGATGATACAGAAGAAGAAGTTGTTCAAACACCATGTACAAGTCAGTGCACAGGTCCTTCTACACCTAGAAAGAAGCAAAACCAGCAAGCAGTCCAAGTAGTTCTACATATCCAGATCCAATATTAGCAAGTTTGTTACCAAGAAAGAGAAGTCTACGCTACATCTATAATAAAGACACAACAAATTCATTTTCTGTTTTTTCTCTGTTTTCACAAATAGATGATCCATTAAATTTTGAAGAAGTTGTCAAAGATGATGTATGGGCTCAAGCCATAGATGAAGAAATCAAATGTATAGAAAATAATCAAACATGGAAGTTGGTTGATGTACCTGAAGACAAGTATGTGATTAGTGTGAAGTGGATTTATAAAACTAAGAAAGATGCAAAAGAAAATGTGTAGAAGCAGATTGCAAGGTTAGTTGCAAGAGGTTTTACACAATAACCAGGAATTGATTTCAATGAAACATTTGCACTAGTTGCGTGCATGGACACAGTGAGAACAATGTTAGCCATTGTTGTGCAGAACAAATGGCCAGTTTATCAGATGGATGTAAATTCATCATTCATAAATGGACATTTGGAATAAGAAGTGTATGTGTAACAACCATAAGGCTATGAGGTTCTAGGACAAGAGAACAAAGTATACATGTTAAAGAAAGCACTTTATGGATTAAAACAAGCTCCAAGAACTTGATACAGTCGCATAGATCCCTATCTCAAACAAAATGGATTTCAGAGAAGTAAAAATGAGCCAACTTTGTATATCAAATAAAATTAGAAAGGTAACATGTTAATTGTTTGCTTATATGTGGATGATTCGATTTTACAGGTGATTTTGGCATAGGAGAATTCAAGTCAGTCATGAAGGATGAATTTGAAATGACTGATTTAGGGCTTATGAGATATTTTTTGGGTATTGAAGTTCACCAGTCTAAAGATGGTATATTTATCTCACAATCTAAGTATGCACATGAAATTTTAAAAAGACTCAACATGATAAATTCAAAGGCAGTCCCAACACCTGCCATAAAAGGATTGAAGTTAAGGAAGGAAGAGAAAGGGTCCAAGGTGGATCCCACATGATTTAAAAGAATGGTAGGCAGTCTTATGTATCTAACAACAAGAAGACCTGATATTATGTATGGAGTGAGCCTAATTTCAAGGCTCATGGAAACTCCAAAAGAATCACACTGGAAGGAAGGAAAAATAATTCTGAGTTATATGAATGGAAATAAAGATGCTGGCATTAAGTATTCTACTTCAGAAGATTTCAGATTCATTGGATACACTCACAGTGATTGTGGAGGCAACATAGATGATAGGAAAAGTACCTCTGGGTACACGTTTCATTTTGGAATAAGTATAGTATCATGGGCATCAAGGAAGCAACCCATAGTGACTCTTTCTTTAGAAGAAGCATAGTACGTCGCAGGTACAAGAGAAGCTTGTCAAGCAATTTGGATGAGAAGATTGTTTAAATATTTGATGCAAGAACAACAAGAACCAACAATAATATTTTGTGACAACAATTCATCCATTATGTTATCAAAGAATCATGTGTTTCACAAGAAAACTAATCACATTAATACAAGGTATCATTTTATCAGAGAATTAGTAAATAACAAAGAGACTTGTTTAGAGTTTTGCAGGTCAAAAGAACAGGTCGAAGATATTTTCACAAAAGCTTTAGCAAGAGATTCATTTCAACATCTGCACAGTAGTCTGAGAGTCTCTGCAGTAGAAAATGGGTGACAGTAAAATGTCAATTCAATTTTTGATGCAATTTTTGTAATCCCACCTACTTATAATTAAGGGGGAGTGTTGGAAATAGTAATTACAAGTCGGTGAGATATTCACGTCTCTGCCAATTTATCAATCAGTCAATTTGTTAGTAGATTTGTCAGTCAACTGAATTGTAAGTCTGCATATTTTTCTGTGAGTTTGCAAATACAACGTCGCACGTTTACGCAAGATCAGTTTAGTCAGTTGGTAAGTAGGGGAGTAAATTAATAGAACCGATCTTTATCTTTCTCGAGTTCAGTTAAGTAGTTGAAGATTCAGTCGAATTTATTGTGTTTTTAATGTTCAGTCAGTCGTAGCTTCTATAAGAAGTCTCATTCATATTCCATATATGTCTGATGTAGACATTCAAAATATATGTAGGAAGGTAGAGAGAACATATTTGTGAAGGAGAAATAATAGAGGAGTCAAGAAGTTTTAGAGAAAAATCTCTGTGTCTATAAAATCAGCAAAAGTCGTTGGAGCCGAAGCTCATCATAGTTTTATATTCTGTAATCACTTGTTGCGCCAAAGTTATTAATATCAAGTGTTTTGTGTGTTTACATTTCTCCTGTATTTCCGAGTTTATGTGCTAAGCATAGCATTGTGTTATTCTGCATCCATAAATCATTTCATTAATTGTGTTTGATCATTCTTCCCACTAAATCGTGCAGTGAGTCCTGAGAGTTTTTTGAGTTTCATTGTGAGCTTCTGATCCGAGACTAGACAGGTCTTTGAAATTGGAGTCAATGTTGACGTAAAACCGCGGTATTGTTTTATTCATGCTTATAAGGTTTCTTTCTAAGCATGGACAACAACCTATAATTAATTATAGTCACAGAACTCCTCGAATGCCTCCATCTTCCAAGTAGTCACCATACCTCTATGGGACTAAATCAAAACTGCATTAAATAGTGCATCACGCATTTCTATGACCGATATATGTCCCTTGAACCTGGTATATGGCAGAAGATTTTTTTGTTTCATTGGTAAATGGGACATTTGCTATGGTTAAACGACCTTCACAAGTTACACCTTAGACCTTTGAGATAGAAGTATGTTCATATATTTTAAAATGATAATCTGTTTCAATGTGTTTAATAATTTGTCTACAATTCATCGCTTTAAGCGATAAGATAAACTTGAGGTAGATCGTGATTCCCAACTTCTCATTGACATTATGCACACTATCAAAATTAAATGCACATGATGATCACTCGATTAGAGCTTGACTATAACAATCTAACACAAATAGCCTAATGATGCATTTCATAGTATTTGTATATACATAGGTGCTTGTAAATTAAAAAATATATCAAAGGGCTTAAAACAAAAAAAAAAATAAGTTGAATCAGTTTTAAAATTTTATGTGCTAAAATGATTATGTTTTTTTTTTTTAAGTAAAAAAGAGCAGAGACTGTTGTATTAACTTTCCAAAAAAAGGTTAAACCATATACACCATGTCTGCCAATTGTCTTTTCGTGTAAGAGGAAACCAAGACAGCTGGCTATCTATGCAATCTATGAGGGAGATAGATTGGCTACCGTTTGTCTTGCCCGAAGGAAACTAAGACAACTGGCAGCCATTAGTCTGAGAAAAATCTTTGAGTCTTAGAGTTACAAAATAATGGCGTTTAGCCATGCCTAGTCTGAGGAAAACAGAGAAAAAGACTAAAAATATTAACTGTGACCTTTTTCCCGGTGGCCTCGCCTTCATCCATGTCACCCTCTCCATCCTCGATGGCTATCATCATGAAGGCCTATGCACACGTCGGGAAACGTTGTCTTGGCAGTGTATTGGAGTAGGCCTCGTAGAACAGGTCTACTCGTTGGCTTACTAGATTGGTCCGCTGTATTAGGTCCTCCACCAAGCTCTGTGTTCAAATATTAACTTCAGGTGGTCTGGGTGTAGGAGTGGCAGGTGGCCACGCCCTTCGTCTTGCATGACAGACAAAGGACGTGGCATAGGAGCGGTGCCACCCTCCCTATCCAAACTAGCCCCTAACGCCTCACCTTCCATACAAATTTCCTCGGCCTCGGCTGCATCATATCGTTCCAGGTCTTCTGTTGGAGGGATCGCGACTGCTCCTGTGGTCGGTTATGCATCCATCTCTGCCGAAATTTCTTCTACGATATAGCAGGGGGGGGGAATCGTCCAATTGGACTTCTCTTGTGTTGGAGCTATGATGTTCCTTGACGACCTGCTGTGTAGTTTCCCTGGGAAAACAAGTCGGATGGTTCAAATTGTCTAGGACTGTGAAAAGCAGGTGTGTTGGGAGGACTTGAATAGGTTCATCCAGGATAATTTCTTCAGTAAAGGCCATGGGAGGCAGCTCAGGTCTTATGTGTTTTGGACAAGCTGCCTCCTTGCCATGGACAGTGTCTGCTCGAAGTTTTGTTGTCTCTTTCTAGACGTAGTCGAAGCATACCAGGCAGCCCCCCTGCGGGGCTTGCCTCGTTCCCTTGGCATTTGGAGGTGCCAAGAAGTGGCTCTAGCGATAGTGAGACCATTCCAGTTGCACCAGAGCTCAAAGATTCTCCAATGCTGCAGCTTTAGCTCCAAATGAGCCTCTTCCTCTCTAAAATCGAGTAAATTCATGAGGAGGAAAGTGACCAGACCCGCCATTAAGGTAGTTCATTGAGTGCTCTGTGGTTCCGTTCCCATCACGCATGCGAGAATTCTTGGCTCATCGACCTGGAAGAACCATCTTGCCCCCATCCTTAATGGCAAGGGGATGGGGGTCGGTGGCCTATATTTAAGGCCCGGACAAACGTTGTACCACGTGGCCCCTCTGTGCTAGGTGGCACCCCATTCAGGGTTGGGTAATCTCTGTTTGCAAGGCATTGATAGCGAGTGGAGAGTTCTGTGGCTTCTGAGATGTGAGGATCCCAGTAGATGCTTTCCCTCTCCGTTGTTACCCCTTTATTTGCTAGGCAATCCGCTATACTATTCGCGTCCCTTTTTACATGGGAGGGTATGATACTGAGATTGGGCCTAAGTAAGGCTCCAAACTCCTCTAGCAGTCCCGATAATCTCCAGCTGGGTGAGATTTTCCCTGGATGTTCCCCGTGGAGGATCTTAGTAATTAGCCAGATGATGATTTGAGAGTCCCCTTCCAAAATGATATTGTGGAGGTGGTTGTCAATTGTTGCTTGTGTGCCCCGGAAGAGGCCCATCAATTCCGTGACATTGTTTGTGTTTTCTCCAATAAAACCTTATATGAGGCAAAGGATTTGGCCATCTGAATTTTGGAGGGTAGATCCAAATCCAGCTGGTCCCGGATTTCCTTTGGAATCCCCATCAAAATTGACTTTTATAAAACCTGCTGGAGGAGGGGACCATGTAGTTGGGTTGCTTTTTTGGGGATATCTTGAATTTACGACAGGCTGATTATTCAGGCTAAGCTGCTAGTGCTGGAGAATGCACTGCTCCTCAGGATCGCATTTTGTATCCTCCTGCTTCCACTTTTTACTTCGGATTGTTTCCTAGATTATCTTTCTTGTTTGTCCCCATACTAGTTCCAGAGTGGATGCCTTGGAGTTGAAGATTATTTTATTTCATTCCTTCCGGATTTGCTAGAGAGTGAATCCTGGGAGTAGGAGCCAAATGAGGGAAAGAATGGGATTTTTAAAAGATAGCAGGTCCCAATTTTCTATTGTATCTCTGATATTAATCCTGTTCCGATTCATCTTGCACATTGCTTGAGCCCCTTGGTCCCATATCCATTGGATGAAAGGACATCTGTTGAAGAGATGTTCCAGAGTTTCCTCTTGTTGTTGGCATAAGGGGCAGATTGATGGTCCAATGAAGCCTCTTTTTCAGAGATTATCCCAAGTGAGGATACAGTTGTGGACTGTGAGCCAAAGAAAGGTTGACACCTTCGGCCAGAGGAAGGGGCTCCAAACCTTGTTCCAGATATTCTCCTTGTCATGACTCTGGTGATTACCTTGCAGATAGTAGGCTTCTTTGACTAAAAAGTTACCTATAGTGGAGTGCCCCCATGTAAGACTGTCTAGGCCTTCTCACTTGGGGATTTTCCTATGGCAGGCATAATGCTGCCAGGCATGAAGGTCCGATTTCTCTAGGATCTGTAGCTCCTGGGTGGAAGTCTTCCATTGACGCCAAGGTATAGGGTTGTTTTCCGGTCACCAAAATTCCTTTACATGCTGAGGGGTGTCCATGTTAAGAACTTTCTTGAGGGTGCTTATCTCCTCTATCTGATCTAGAGGTTTTTGTTGTTACCATGAGTCCTTCCAGAAAAGTGCAATTTCTCCATTCTAGATCTCCCAGAAGGCATGTTTTTTAACCATCTCTCTATTTTTCCAGGCTGTGTTCCAGATGTTGGATCCCTGAATCTGGTCATTGTGACGGATGAGTTTGTCTACACTTGTGTTTCGAGCATACTTTTGTTTCCAAAGTTGCACCCAGAGCGTAGTGGGGGCCTTTAGCCATCTCCACCACATTTTAGCTCCCATGACTTGGTTGAGTTTCCCTAGGTCATGCAGACCCAGTCTTCCCCACGCTTTAGGCTTGCAAAGCTTGTCCCAGCCTACTAATGCCCATTTCTTGTTTGGTTGGTGCCCATGCCATAGGAAGTTTCTCTCGAGGTTTCGCATGGCCCTGATGACTTGTTTAGGCGTTGCCAAAGCTGTGAAAAGGTAGGTAGGCAGGGCTTGCAGAACTGACGTGAGAAGCACCAGCCTTGTTGTAATGTTGAGAGGTCTAAAGGTCCAGTTAAGCCTATTAGAGATGGAGAGAAGCAAGTTGTCCCAGGAAATGGATCATGCTGGAGCTCCTGTGAGGGGAACGCCAAGGTATTTGGATGAAAGGGAGCTCTTGGGTATGCCCAGGAGTCATGAGATGTGGTTCTAGACCCATATCAGAGTGTTGAAAAATTAGAGTTTGGATTTGTTGAGGTTGAGGGCCATGCCTGAAGCTTCTACAAATTCAAAGAGAATGGAGGTGAGTTTGATGGCTTCTCGCGTTGTGGGGGTATTCAAAAGGAGGGTGTCATCGACAACTTGGCTATGCGAGGGTGCTAGCTGAATATTGTGCAAGCGTAGGCATTTAAGGGTGCCTTCCAGTGTCACTGTCTTGATGTAACACCCTAGAAATGCCTCCATGAGGATGAAGAAGAAGGGAAAAATAGGGTCCCCTTATCTTATGCCCCTAGAGGGATTGAAGGGTTGGGAGGATACCCCGTTTTCCAAGATGGAAAAAAAGGCTAACGAGGTTAGTTTCAAGATCCAGTCGATCTAGTGATGGTCGAAGCCAAAGGCTTCGATCATAGAGTGAAGGTAATGCCAACTGACTCTATCAAAAGTTTTTGAAAGATCGAGTTTGATAAGCATACCTGGGGTTTTAGTCGTCTTGAGAGAATGGATTACCTCATGAGCCAGAATGACATTGTCCATGATTTTTCGTCCTTCTACACAGCCTGATTGTTCCTTGGAGATGATGAAGGCTAGGATTGGCTTAATACATGTAGCAATCACCTTTGTAATGATTTTTTATATGACATTGCATAGTGTGATTGGTCTGTATTGCTTGGGGTGTGTTACAATCTCCTCCTTCGGAATTAGAGTGAGGAAAGTTACATTGAGGGTTGTTAATACTTGGTCGGAGGTTCGCGATTCCTCCACGACCTGCCTCACCTCTTCCTTGATTAGATCCCATCAATGGTGGAAGAAGTCAGTGGTGAAACCGTCTGGGTTGGGTGCCTTTCCCGGCGGCATTGCTTTCACTGCTTGATCCACTTCTTCCTGAGTAATGGGTCTCATTAGTGCTTCATTATGTTCTGGAGTCACAAGGGAGGGTATGCGCCCTATTATCCTCTGAGTCGTTGCCATTCTGTTCGCATTGGTTTCCGTTAGGAGATCTTTGTAGTAGGTGTTTATCTTTTCAGCAATTTGGTTGTGTTCCCTGATTGGGTTTCCTTGGGCATCTTCAAGATGCGTTATTCGATTGATGTAGCGACGGTGCATCATGGCTCTGTGGAAGAATTTTGTGTTCCTCTCGCCCTCTTTGAGCCACTGGACTCTGGATTTATGTCGCCATAGTATTTCCTCTTTCTTTTTCCTTTCCTCTAAACTTGCTTGGAGCTCTGCTTCCTCCTTCATTAGATCTGTTGTTCTAGTCCTTGAAATGAAGATTTCCTGTAGTTCTGCTAGCCTTTTTTCGATAGTCTGCATGTTTTGAAATATGTTTCCAAAAGTTTTCTTGTTCCATAGCTTTACCGAGTTTTTGAAGTTTTTAAGACATTGTTGGAACTTGTACATGCAGGTACCAAGGTCTATTTCCGCTTGGGCCTACCAAGACTTTGTGAGATGATGGAAGTCAGGGTGTGATAGACAGAATTTCTCAAATCGAAAGGGTTTGTGCTGCGACACAGTCCCTGTTTCTAGGAAGAAGGCGAATGGCCAATGGTCTGAGCCTGCCCTTGGAAGAATGAGGCTCTCCATGCTCGGATCTCGTTCTAGTAGTTCCTCCACTATGAGGAAGTGATCCAGACAGCAGGCCACCTGCTGGTGCCCCGATCTACGGTTGGACCATGTGAAAGTTCCATTGTGGTTCTCTATGTCTATTAGATTTAGTGAGTCGATGAGGGTTTTGAACTTACCACTGTCAGGCTCTAGTCGCTTAGTTACACCTTTTTCCTCCTCCAGCGTCAGGATCATGTTGAAGTCACAGCTTAGGATCTAGTTGGGCATGCGCAACACGGTTTTGATATGAGATATTCACTTCATGAGACTGTCCTTGTCCTATTGACTCTGAGGTTCGTAGACATTTGTGATGTAGCCTTCCTGAGCTGAACCGGTGATCATGAAGTGGGTGGTAAGCATGCCCAAGGTAGAGAAGGGTTCGCTTAGGGTGACAGTATTGGGGTTCCATAAGATGGCTAATCTTCCTGACGCTCTGGTGAAGTCAGTGTGTATGGATTCACATCCACACCAGCTTCTTTGGAATATGATTTCTTCTTCCGGTCCTGCACATTTTGTCTCCTGTAATAGCAGGATGTCTGGTTTTTCTTCTCGGATCGAGTCTCATAGGATCCTTTGTTTGGATCTACCATTAAGTCCCCTTATATTCCAGGTGATGATCTTCATCATAAGGTTTGTTTGGTTGGGCGGAGGTATCCCTCCGAGAGCATTTGGATCTGCCCAGAATTGAGCATGAGATTTCCTGCCTCCTTGATAAGATGATGGGATGAATTTCATCCTCTTCTTTTGTTTTCTTGGGGTATCCTCTTTGAGTCTGATCTTGGATAGGTGGCTATACCCAGCCTGGCTGTGGATCTTTCCGTGGAGTCCAGAAAAACTTTATGGACTTTGTGGAGTTGCTCTTCGGGGAGTGCTTGCAGATCCTTTTGGTTTAGGGCTTCTTCCAGTTTTTCCAGATCTATACGTGCTAGGTCATGGTCTTCCAAATTCATGTGGATGTTTGTGTCCATGGGGCCATGTTCTTCTGGCCTGGCCTCGTTGGTTTGGATCAATGAGGGTGTATCTTGGTTCTTCCCTTTCGCCTATTGTTTTGCTGTGTGCGGATCTTGTATTTTTTCATCTTCTGGTAGCTGGTTTAGGATCTCATATGAGTTTTTGGTCAAAATAGTGGGATTGGGATCCGATTGTTGTTTCTTTGGAGGGCTTTTCTTCCTACTTTTGACCGTAGTGAATCCATCTTTCTGCTTGGCCTCGCTGGCTTTGGTTGCCTGGATATTCAGTGGACAATCCCTAAAAATGCGGCCATGTTCATGACACTTTCGGCAGCGGAAAGGATGTGTTCATAGTCTAGCGTTTGTTGCCAGTCTTCGTCTTGATATTCCAGAGTGACAGATCCTGGAAAAGCTTTGGAGATGTCAATGTATACACAGATTCAGGCATATGAGGTGTATTTTCTTTTCCTTATGGCCTCTGAATCTTTGACATAGTTCCCTACTGTGTTTCCTATTCCCATGAGGATTTCCACTAGCCAAAACTCCTGGGGAAGAGAGTAAAGTCTGATCCAAACTGGAGCCATTGTAATATCTTCCTTGTCTGGGCTGAATCTGTCTGTCAAGAAGCGTAGGAAAAGCCCGGCCGAGTTGTAAACGTATGGTCCATTTTCAAAAAAAATGTCCTTATTCTCCAGGTTGTACAGGATGATTGTGAAAAATCCTTTGGAGCTTAGCTGGATTTTGTAATCTCCTTTAGGGTTCCACCAGTGCTTGATCCTGCGAGTTAGGTCATGTTCGGATGGCCATAATCCCATAAACTTGCATATGAGGGCATGCTCGCGCATGAACTGAGTGTGTTCACCCACCCTTGTTGAGCTGATGAGATACCTTGGGGGTTTCTTCGATTGCGGGATGCATTTTCCCTTCTCCCAACTTCGAGGTGCTTTTGGATGGGACGTACCTGCTTCCACCTCCATCTCTTTCCGTAGCCCTTGTTCTCTGGCTAGGAGTTGGTCTCATAGCTACGGCGGTGGCTCGAAGGAGGGACGCTTTGCTCTTGTGCCTGACCTATCGTTGGCGGCTACGTTGTTGTACGAGGGGGGCTGCCCCCTCTCTGTCGAACTCATTCTGACTGATCAATCTTGGGGTCTGCCTATTACAGATCCTAGCAGACGGGAGGTACTGTGGCAAAGAGTTTAGGTCATGCGACAAGAGTGCAGGGGAAGTGTTGCAGAGCGCTAGGGTTTCCTCTCATTTTCTCGCTAAAATGATTATGTTAATGATCTTTTAAGTTTTAAAATTTTTAAACATTTATAATAAATTTACATTTTTTATAATCTCATACAATTTTCCAATCTATCTTTCTTATATATATATATGATTTTTATTTTTATTTTTATTTAATTAATCTAAATAAATAATTATTTATTGTTTTTTAAAATAAATAGAAAGTATTCTTACAATATCTTTATTAGATTGTAGATTAATTAGTTTAAGTGGACATTAGTCATCATAGTCATTAGAAATACTTTTCAAAACAAATAATTTTCAAAACAAAAATATTTAAAATGCTTTGTTTATTCATATTACTTCTCCCTATCAAAAAATTAAATTTATGTTAAGCAGACTGTTTATACCTCCCTTACAAATGTTAGGGTTCATATGTGAATAGGCAAGAACCACACTGCAAATGATACCCAGAAAAACTAAAGCTACATCAAATTCAAGTTTTCACGTTATTGCTCAAACCTTTCCGTCTCAAGTATAACATCCAGAAAGCGAAATTGATCGCTATTTCCCCAAAACAAATTGTGATAGTGAATCCTCGAAAAAAAAAAAAAAGTTTAAAGACGCCTACCTAAATGAATGTATTTGCAACATCCTCTTGAATCTGGGAACCACTTCAAACTTTATAAATCCAGCCTTGCCCTGGATAGGATATTCCTCTCTCTACTCAAATCATTAAATACTTCCTACAAACAAATGAACCGCATATTACGGGATAATCCATTCTTAATTATTTGCATTTTACTTAAATGATGGACTAAGAGTATAATGAGAGAAATTCTAAAAGATAAGTGTCAGTATAACGAGGGAAATTCTAAAAGATAAGTATTTTTTTTTTTTACTTGTGCTAGACCGGAATCTGTGCTAGCTACGTTATGGAAAAAGATCATCACAAACCCTCTGAGTTAAAGGGGTTATACCACAGGCCAGGTCTAATCTATAAGAGATTCGAGGGAATCATTTGAGCTAACCTTTGAGGCTTCTAAAAGATAAGCATTAAAACTTCACTACTGATATTTATGAATGGTTGCTTAAGTTAAAATCACTAAATACTACAAATAATGCAATGTTAATTATTTATATTTTACCTAATTGTAGATCCATCTTAATTCAGAATCCATCATGTAGAGAAGGCTCAAATGCTTTAAACAAAAGTTAGTATCTCTAACCATTTTTTTATATTATATTACATTTTTTTAGCTGGTTTTATATATATATATATGGACATTAAAATATTTTTTTAAATACAACATATTAACTCCATATTTAACATCATACTGAACAGTAAAAAGAGCTCATGAAATAATAGAATCTAAAACATACAAAGCAGAATTGTAAAAGAAATGTTCTAAAACTTCCGTATATTTTCATTTTACTGCTTACATTTGTTTTTTTTTTCCATTTGTTTCTTTTTTGCGTTCAAGTACAGCACTGTTTTCTTTCTGTCTGTCTGCTGAGTTTCCTTTTAGGGTTCTGGAAGAGTTTCGGGCTGTCCCTGGAGAGCCGTGTGAGTCCTTTACAAAAGTAACAGCGAAAATACTATACAAGAGGGCAATCACTGGTTAACCTTAAACTCTTATTGTGCCTAAGCAAGTCCAAACAAATTTTAGTATCGACAAAGCCTGTCGAATCGTCTCGTCAACTATTTATTGGGTATTGGGTACCAGTAAAGTTGGATTCATTTTCCACATTTCGCACGCCTATCTGCAATTATATTAATGCAGGTTTGTTCTATTGTGTGCCATTAAAGTCAATTAGATTAATGCAAGTTTGTTTTATTGTCTGGCATTAAAGTTGGTATCGTTTTCTGCAATAGACATGATACAGTACTACCTACACATTTAATAATACATTAATCTGTGCAGGTTTGTTAATGTTAGCGATGGGATAGAGTCAAATAAATACATTCAATTTGATCAGGCAAGTCCCAATCGGCACTCGACGGTATCCTATTGGTTCATGGAAGCTCAGAGCGGTAGGAATGATTCCAGTAGAACGTGTATGGCACTCATCGACCTTATCCCAAAATTTTAGAGAGAGACGCACTCGATATAATAAAGGATACTCATCGGTAAAGCTATCACATCAAGACAACAAATATGAAGAATGGCCGGAGTCCTTAAAATATCCTCAACTTCATGCTTATGATCAGTAATAAAAAAATGCGATCTCTGGAACTTTCAAGTGGGAGAGGGGGAGGTGTTGGTATTGCCAGGGACAATAAGGGAGAGTGACCGATGAAGTCAATTGTAATGGTAAGAGAGAACATCGGTGCGTGATGCGTGAAGGGTGGAGGGGAACGACCACATATGTTCCACGCTATTAACAAAATTCAAATAACATTCAAAATCCGCAATTCCGAGAGTACAACTGCTTGAAGAATGAGTTTTAGGCCTCAAAACGTACTATCATATAAAGATATTTTAGCAGAGCTCCCATAAAAATTGTGCTTTACAGGGAGTAAGATGAAAAATACTGGGACAGAGAACTGAGAGTCAGCCCAGTTTGAGAAAAATAACTTAGAATTAGCTCAAACAGAGGATCTGGCTAGGCTCATAGAGTTTGGTTATTTCAATTTTGGGATAATTTTGTGTAGAAGCTCTAGCTGGACATGAAAGCTTAAAATTCGCTCATTCTGACTAGCCTCATAGAGAAATTTTAGAAGTAGGATCTTGAAGGAAGCTCTTGGGTGGCCATGGATGGGAGTAATTCTGTGTTGGTAAGGGCCCAAACCTAGGGAGAAATATCATATTTACAGGCTCTTTGGGCTTCGGCAATTCGGAAGCATTGTGGATCATTGCGAGACGATGGAAGAGTTTAATGAAGAGGAGATATGGGCCGGTGTTAATGATGCCGATACCAAGCAGATTGACTTACAGGAGAAGGGCTGTAACGTTGCTGCAGGGTGCCGATCAGTGGGGATTAAAGAAGGGAGTAGTAATTATGGCAGGAATTCAGTTAATATTCCTAGAAAGGATTCATGTCATGAAGAGAAAAATAATGGGAGAACAACATATCAGGCTTCTGCTCCTGTGAATATCCCTGACTGGTCTCAGATGGTATGGAAGGAGAAGAGGAAGGAGAATTACTGGACGAGAAGTCGTGGGATGGTTGATTATGATAACAGTGATGATGATGAAGATTATGGTGGAAAGGATTTTGAGAGGATCCCACCTCATCAGCTCATTGCCAGGCAGCTTGCCCAGACCGAAGCAACTTCGTCCTCGGTGCATGAAGGTGTAGGGAGGACTCTCAAAGGCAGAGATCTCAGCCAGTTACGAAATGCAGTTTGGAGACTGACTGGTTTTATTGAATGAAATTCAATCTCTAAGAAGACTTGTCTACGTATTCCAATTTCCTAAACTTCTACTGAAATTCCAGATTCATGGTTGTTATAGCCTTATGGATCAGTCTGTAATTGAAATGATAAAAGTTTCATTGTACGTCTTGCGTGTGTGAGAGTTCTTGATCTTTTAAAATCTAAGTGTGATGAGCACATTGATAACAGAAGTTGTAGAAAAAATAGCTGAGTTTGCACACATTATTATTTTCTTTCTTTAATGCTATATACTGGATTTTAAAACAAAATTTCCGAATAGAACTTCAAGAAAACAGATAAAAAAAAGGTTCTAGATCGCAGACAATGAAAGTACAATGTATTTAATATGTAAAATATTCAAAATCATTGTAGAAGATCACTAGTTCCAGAGAGAGTTTGGCAGAACTAGTTCTCAACCTATTTTGTGTGACTTTGTCCTGGATATTCCCCAAGGGACACGTCTCGTGAGATTTGATCCAGCTCCAGCCCCAAAAAAACATAGTTAAGAATAGGTGTTAAAGTATATATTTGGTTGATTTTTGTTTTTTGCCATCATGTAAAGAGACTGCTGTATCTGTTACTAATACTTTTCATGCGTGTCTACTCAGGACAGGCTTACTAATATTATATTAGTGAGGAAAGGAATTGGGGACTATGCGAAAGGTTGTATTGAATTTTTTTAAAACAGTTTTTTTAATATAAAGGCACGGGATGGGTAGGTTAATAAGCAGCACATGACTAGGTAATTCATCAACGGCCACACCAGGTACCATACCCTGCTTAAAACTGGAGAGAAGAAAACCGACTCAAGGCGCGCGATGGGTAGGTTAATAAGCAGCATATGACTCGGTAATTCATCCACCGCCACGTCACTTACCATACCCTACTTAAAACCAGAGAAAAAAAAATCAACTCCCAACACCTTGAGACGGGGAGCAAAGTTACACTTCCTTGAAGTTAATCATTGAGAATTACAAATATATATACGATGTCATACAATTTAGGAACACGGGTGGAAACTAATCACCGTTACAACAACTAATTTTTCAGTGTTTTAAGTCTTCCCTTTAATGGAGAAATGATTGACATCCACACCTAACAGCTTAAATTTGATCTTTTCAAGAGGCTTAGCAAAAATGTTAGCACCATTTTCACTAGTATTACAATACATTAAAGAAATGTCATTAGAGTGCATATTTTCTAGAACAAAATGGAATTGAGTATCAACATGCTTTGTCCTTGAATGATAAATTGGATTATTTTCCAAGTTGATTGAACTCTGATTATCACATTTGATTATCGTAGCTTTCTTTTGTTCTTATCCAACATCTTGAATCGTCTTCTCAACCAAACAACTTCACAAGTTGTTGCACACAACGTTTTTATATTCTTCCTCAGTGGACGACAAAGATACAGTAGGTTGCTTCTTACTACTCTATGAAACAATCCGGGAACCAGTGCCAAAGGCATAACCTGTAGTAGATCTATGATCATCTGGATTGCGAGCCCAATCTGAATCTCAGTAACATGTTAGCTCAAGATCAAATGAATTAGTATATTTAATACCATAATCAATTGTGTCGTTGAGATACCTGAGTACCCCTTTCACTGCATTCCAATGGCTTTCTAGAGGTTTAACCATAAACTGACTTAACACACTAACAGATTATGCTATGTTAGGTCTGGTTGTAGTGAGATAGTTCAAGCTTCCCACCATCTACACTGTATCATTTACCTCCTTCAAACCATCATCACAATAAAGTTTTGTGTTCTACTGCATTGGAACATAAGAAACTTTACACTGATCCATTTTAAACCTATTAAGTACTTCTGTGACATATTTACCTTGAGACACGAAGGTTTGACCATCATTTCTCCAAACTTCAAGACCTAGGCAGTAATGTAACTCACCAAAATCTTTCATTTCAAATACATGTGATCACTGCTTATTAATTCCACTAATCAATTTTTCTGAATTTCCTGTAATAATTAAATCATTAACATATAAGGAAATCAATACAACATGCCCCTTTTCATCAAACTTGGTATACAGATTTGGATCACTTTTTCTCCTCATAAAACCCTACTGAAGAAAGAAGGAATCTATCTTTTCATACCATGACCTAGGTGCATGTTTCAGTCCATACAATGTTTTCTTTAATTTACACACTAAATGTTCATGACCACTTTTCACAAACTCCTTTGGTTGAGTAAGGTAAACCTCCTCCTTTAACTCATCATTCAAAAAAGAAGACTTTACATCTAACTAGTGAAGCTTCCAATGGTATTTTATAGCTAGTGCAATTAACATTCTTATAGTGTTTAATTTAGCTACTGGTGCAAATGTTTCTGCATAATCAATGCCCTCTTTCTGTGAATACCAGTTTACCACCAATGTGGATTTATATTTATCTATAAAACCATAGCTTTGAATTTAAGTTTGTATATCCATTTACATCCTATGGGATTTTCATCTTTAGGCAATTCAATCAATTCCCAAGTTTTGTTTTTCATTATAGAGTCATATTCTTCATCCACTGTTTCTCTCCACTCTTCATGTTTATTAGCTTCATTAAAACTCACGGGTTCTATGAAATTTGAAATATTACTCATTAGGGAATAATATTTATACTTTTTCAGGTGGATGAACCTATCGTGAATATTTTCTCAATTGGCTCATGACTTCTTCTTCATTTCGTGAAGATTCTTCTTCATTGCTAGATGTATCCATGTCACTCGGTGCCTTTTCATGTTGTTTCTTCTCTTGTTTGACCTCCTCATCTTCAAAAAGTACATGCCATCTTTCATCATTGTTGTCCTCATTGTTTCCTTCTTCCTACTCATGAAAAATTACATCTCTACTTGCAAACACTTTGTGAGTAGATGGATCAGATAGTTTATATGCTTTAAATTCTAAACAATACCCTATAAAAATATATTTGATAGCTTTAGCATCAAGCTTCTTCTTGTTCTTCTTTGGAATGTGTGCAAAATCCTTACACCCAAATATCCTCAAATTATTAACTCCTAGTTTAGAACCATACAAGGCTTCGAAATGAGTTTTATGATCAAGACACCTTGTTGGACTTCTATTCTTTAAGTAAACAACAGTGCTAATGGCCTCAGCCCAAAATGCATATGAGAGATTATTACCTTTCATCATACTTCATGCACACTCCACCAAAGTTTTGTTTTTCCTTTTTGCAACTTCATTGTGCTGTGGAGTGTGGGGTACTCTAAATTGTTGTACTATTCCATGATCTTTGCAATACTTGATGAAGTTCCCCAATCTGTACTCTTCCCCTTGATCTGAGAAAAGGATTTTGATGGGTTTTCCTGTTTGTTTCTCCACCATGTTTTTAAATTCCTTGAAGTATTCAAAAACATCACTCTTTTTCCAAAGGAAATAAACCCATGTGTATCTTGTGTAGTCATCAATAAACAATAAGAAATAATAAGCACCTCCTAGCAACCTTGTTTGCATTGGTCCAAAAACATCAGTGTGCACAAGTTCTAATAGATCGTTTTTTCTCCTATCAGGATTAGAGGGGAATTCGTCTATGTCCATCTTTCCTAATGCACAACCTTCACAAGAAACATACTCATTCTTAAACATAGGGAGTCCTTCAACCATACTTTGTTTTTGTAATAACCACAAATCATGATAATTAATGTGACCATACCTTTGGTTCCAAAGAGTTTTTATAGGCATAGTTGCAGAAGTTAAAGCTTGATGATTCTTGTTGGTGACATCAAGTTTGTATAGGCCTCCAACTCTAACTCTTGAGGCAATTTGATACTGTAATGATCTTGCAAGTCCTTCACTATACAATGTGTCTTGAAAAATTCGACCTTCAAATTCTCATGTGCAATGGTAAACATATACATCAAGTTTTTCTTTATCTTAAAAACATACACAATATTGTGAATATGTCTAACAATACCATTCGGAAGTGTTACTGAAATATCTCTATATCCCTTGATTTTATAATAGCGATCATCTCCAAGATAAATATGGGAGAGAGGGTTTGGAAGAACTAGTTCTCAACCTATTTTGTGTGACTTTGCCCTGGAAATTCCCAAAGGACACGTCTCTCGAGCTTTGATCCCGCTCCAGCCCCAAAAACAATAGTTAAGAATCGGTGTTCAAGTATATATTTGGTTGATTTTTGTTTTTTTCCATCATATAAAGAGACTGTTGTATCTGTTACTAAATAATTTTCATGTGTATCTACTCAGGACGGAATGGAGGCATACTAATGTTATATTAGTGAGGAAAGGAATTGGGGACTATGGAAAAGGTTGTATTGCATTTTTTTAAATGGATTTTTTAATATCAAAGCACGGGATGGGTGGGTTAGTAAGCAGCATATGACTAGGTACCCTACCGTTACGAAAACAAATAATAATGTTTTGAATTACCATAATATTTAAATTGATTGAACAGCTTATATGCTTAAGTGGTATCTTATAGAGATGTCTATCGTAAGAGTATTAAAGAGGATATAGAAATTGAGAAGAATCCAATAATTATGATGGGGTGAATCGCAATTTTAAAGTTATGGCGGTTTGCCCTTATCTTAAATGAATATATATTTATTTCTTAAAAAATTAATTATCCTAAGTTGTTTATATCTGTATTTTTGTTATTACTAACATAATCACATAATTTATGATTGATAAACCCCTAAAAGAAGCTATAATAGCTAAAGGGAAGATTCAGAAAACCATAACTATAACTTTAAAACCTAACTATAAAGTATATATGTGACCCTAACACCAAAAGAGTGAAAGAAAACCCTAACTGTAACCCTAAAGTCCAAACAATTAAAAA
>ML778800.1:1098684-1131371 GCA_009831015.1 Picea engelmannii | reverse complement strand
AAAAAAAAAAAAAAACTAACAAAATATATCCAAACTTTGATCATATTAATATGTTATTTATAAATGTTGATCATATTAATATTAATATAACATACACGCACTCAGCATTTCTATTACCGTCATTGTTGCGTCCATGGGATTGTAGGGTTGGGACCAGCGTGCTCTGATTTTCCAAACAAGAGGTGATAGAATCGGTGCCACGTAATGTAACATCGTGGTCTCCACCAGATTAGTTTCTTGGGGCTGCACAGGTAGATGAATGCTTTTCTACGCCTTCGGCCTCCATTTTGATATTTTGCGCATGGGCTGGGGATGAAATGTTCCACGCTCATGCAGAAAATGAAACAGATTGAGAGATGAGGAAATCTGAGGTAGGGAATGAAACACACGGATAACTAAGGAAAACTAATAATCCAAACATGGTAATCCCAAAGGTTAATCATTTAAACGTGGCAATCATATGGTGTTACAGTAATTTCTTAATATGATTAGGTAAATATTAAAAAGTAAACACGTTAACAAATGCATTCAAAAATACAAAGAAGTTATGAAGAGTAAATCACATTCATTGATTTGGGAGGACGACTAAGAATATGCCAGCATCTTAAATTGTTAGTCATCAGATTAGAATTTTAGATTAAAAGGTGATTAATTGTGCCCATCTCCAATAAGTATAAGCCTTTAAACATAATTAAAAATATTTATATGGAATTAATATTTATATATTTTAAAAATATTTATTATAATATTTTAGATTTTAAAATAAAAATATTATTTACTTTTTAAAAGTTGTATTTATTTTATAATAAATATATGAAGTTTAAAATTACTTATTTTGGACATTTTGAAAATCCATTTTAAATATTTCATACCAAGATGAAATACAATACAAAGTAAGGAATAGGTCACTACATATTTAGTAAAAAATTGGAAATCTAAAGTAATTCCATTCGATGTTTAAAGTATAAACTTTAAAATTTGGAAATCTAAAGTAATTTCATGTTTAAAGGATATGTTGGAATAATGTAGGAATTACGAGATTTTGAATAATATAAAAATTAGGGTTTGTTATTAAGTTGTGTGGTTTTCTCAAATTTCATGTGTAAGTGGTTTACGATCCACAATTGTAGGAGGTTGCTCCAAGTTATAAAATGTAATTGTTTTCTTTGATGAAGCAAGTGTGTGAGCACTCTCTCACTTGTGGAACTGTGAGATCTTCACTGTGTTTAATTTCTATGATTTTTACTTGATATCAAAATTACTTTGTTCTTAGAGTAGGAAGTAGAAAAACCTCCGAGTGTTATTCAGTGCGATAGCTGCCAGAGGTTGAGTCGTCGAGCTGGAGGAGTTCAATTCCTTTGCTAGACATTGTAGCAGTCTGTGTGTAAGAAAGAGGAATTGCTGGAGAAGCCCATCAAACCTGGTGTCAATATCTACTCCATTTATGGAGTTGCTATTTGTTTGATGGCAACCTGCACATAGAGGATTCTGTAAAAGATTGGAGGAGTCACTTATTGTATTTCATAGCTCGTGTAGATTTAATCTACACAGGGAGCGACCATTGTGGAGAGGGAGAAGGTACTAGAATTTGGATTGATGAAGAAAAGCGATTGCTGCGTTGAAGCCATCGTGAGACCCAACTTAGAAAGGAAAAAATATTCCTCACCTACAACTTGTTGAATTATTTGTTTGAAGAAGATGTCTAATCCTCTTGCACATTCATACTTAAGTGAATCGACTAAATTGTATGGAGAAAATTAAGTTAATTGGAAATTTAAGCTGACGACAACGTTGGAAGGCTATAATTTGTGGTGAATTGTGAGTGGGGATGAAGTCAAACCTATTGTTGTTGCCTCCATCCTAGACTGAGATAAAAGGTAAATAAAAGATAAGGTGTTGTTGTGGATGTCCGTAAAGGATAGTATAATCCCTCACATAAGAGATTGTAAGACTTCCAAGGAGACCTCATACGTTCTCAAATTTTTGTATGAAACTTCTAATGCAAACCGAATATTATTTTTGAAAATTAAGATTTTATTTATTAAAATGGAAGCAAATGAAAGTATAAGAAACCTCATTTCTCACATCAAAAATCTAAGTGATAAGTTGGGTAACATTGGTGAAACAATATGTAGTTTTGATTTCGTAACAATCACATTGAAAGGTTTAGTGCAAGATTATAAAGTCTTTATTTCAACACTTTCAGCTAGGCCAAAGCCCCCTACTTTTGATTATTTAACATGGATTCTTCTTCAAGAAAATGAGAGAATGAGGCATTATGATTTCTACTCAAGTGACTCAGATTTGGCATTGATTGCAAAAGTTAAACAAACACACAAAGGTAAAACGTGAGACAAAAAGAAAGTCAAGTTTCAAGAAAAGTAGAAAGGTATGGCACATTCTCATTCTTATGTTAGGAGAAATGTTGAATGCAATTATTGTAGAAAACCATGGCACCTTGCTAAATATTTTTATAAAACAAAGAATCATGAGTCCAAACAAAGATACAAAAGGAATCATGAAAACTTTGTGCATAAAGACACTTTATTCAGTGATGGAATTAAAAATATTAAGTTGTTTATTTCCGAAGCTAGATTTTCTGTTAAAGCTAATGATAAGAATGCTTGGTTTATTGATTCTGGTGCCTCAATCCATATGTCCTGTAATAAAGATTGTTATGATGAATATTATGAGAATATTGATGGCACACACATTTATTTAGGAGATAAAAGATCACATAAAGTTTAAGGTTATGGAGTAATAATTGTGAACTTACCTGATGGAAAAATGATGGAAAAATGAGACATATTCATAATCTGATGTACGTTCTTGAAATCAAACAGAATTTAATATATGTTTCTATTATCATTGTTAATGATTTTAAAGTGGAATTTGGTAAGTCAAAGTGTGTTGATTATATAAGCTATATGTGACTATGAAAAATATCTAGCATTGGCATTTACAAAAAATTCAACATAATATTTATGGTATCAATGGTATAGACACCTTAATCACAATGATTTAATATTGTTGCAAAATAAATAAATAGTTTAAAGTAAGAATGTTATGAAGAATGATCATATTGAATGCGAAACATGTGCACTTGGTAAGCAACATAGAGAGTAATTTCCCATACATAAAGAGAAAAGACAAACTGAACTACTTGAATTAATTCACATAGATGTATGTGGACCTCAAACTAGATTACTTGGTGGTGCATGGTACTTTCTTAATTTTGTTGATGATAGATCTAGGTATACTTGGGTCTATTTCATAAAAGGGAAGAGTGATGTATTTGACTACTTTAAGGAATTCAGAACAGACATGAAAATGCATCAAAATTCTCAAGTCTGATCATGGTGGTGAATATATATTAGGAACATTTAAAAATTATTGTAAATGTTAAGGGATCCAACAAAAATTTAAATTGCCTCATACACCTCAGTGAAATGAAATTGCTGAGCGGAAGAACAAAACAGTGGTGAAGTGTTCTCACAATATGCTTGAAGGTAAAAGCATTTTTAATGATTTTTGGGCATAAGCTATTAATACTATTGTTTATTTAAAAAATATGAATCCAACTAAAAGATTAGATTTTGAAGTTTTTGATAATTAGAAACCAGATGTTAGTCATTTAAGAGTGTTGGGATGCAAGACCTTTAGACATATTCCTAAAGATGAAATAAAAAAACTTGATGCAAAATCAATCAAGTGCATATTTATTAGTTATTGTTATGATAAAAAAATATAGAAGTTGTCTGATCCCATTTCATATAAATTGCTTGCAAGTATAGATGAAGTGTTTCATGAAAATGAAGATAAAGGTGATAAAACAAATGATACTGATGTATGGCATAGTTCTAATGACATTGATGATCATGTCAAAATAGATGTTGTGGTTAAACAGGAACAAGAACATATACAGTTTCAAGGATCGGTGTTAAGGTATTTATTTGGCTGATTTCTGTTATTTCTGTTTTTTTCCATCATGTAAAGAAACTGCTGTATCTGTTAGTAAATAATTTTCATGCGTATCTACTCAGGACGGAATGCAGGCTTACTAATATTATATTAGTTAGGGACCATGTAAAAGGTTGTATTGATTTTTTTTTTAAATGAATTTTTTAATATGAAAGCACGGGATGGGTAGGTTAGTAAGCAGCATATGACTATTTATCATTCGTCACCACAGGCACCATAGCCTTACTAAAACAAATAATATGTTTTGAATTACCATAATTTTTAAATTGATTGAACAATTTATATGCTTAAGCGGTACCTTATAGAGATGTCTTTCGTAAGAGGATTAAACAAGATATAGAAATTGAGAAGAATCCAATAAAACAGGATATAGAAATTGAGAAGAGTCCAATAATTGTGATGGGGTGAATCGCAATTTTAAAGTTATATAGGTGCACCCTTGCCCTTATCTTAAATGAATATATATTTATTTCTTAAAAATTTAATTACCATAAGTGGTTTATATGTATGTTTGTTATGTTATTAACTTATTATTAAAAATATTTGTTTATATGTATGTTTGTTAGGTTATTAACTTATTAGTAAAAATATTAATATGGAATTAATATTTATATATTCAAAAAAATATTTCTTATCTTTTTTAATTTTAAAATAAAAATATTTTTTTTTTTTAAATTTATATTTATTTTATAATAAGTATATGAAGTTTAAAATTACTTATTTTGTACACTTTGAAAATCCATTTTAAATATTTCATACCAAGATGAAAGACAATACAAAGTAAGGAATAGGTCGCTACATATTTAGTTAAAATTTGGAAATCTAAAGCAATTTCATGTTTAAAGTATAAACTTTAAAATTTGGAAATCTAAAATAACTTCATGTTTAAAGTATATGTTGGAATAATGTAGAAATTATGAGATTTTGAATAATATAAAAATTAGGGTTTGTTATTGAGTTATTGTGTGTCTTTCTCAAGTTTAACTTGTGAATGCTTTAGGATCCACACTTATAGGAGATTGGTTGAAGTTATCAAATCTAATTGTTTTCTCTAATGAAGCAAGTGTTAAGCGTGTGAGTGGTTTAGGATCTACAATTGTAGGAGGTTGGTTGAAGTTATCAAATCTAATTGTTTTCTCTGATGAAGCAAGTGTGTGAGCACTCTCTCACTTGTGGAATTGTGAGACCTTCACTGTGTTTAATTTCTTTGATTTTAACTTGATATCAAAATTACTCTGTTCTTAGAGTAGGTTGTAGAAAAGCTTCCGAGTGTTATTCACTGCAATAGCTGCCAGAGGCTGAGTCGTCGAGCTGGAGGAGTTTAATTGTAGCAGTCTGCGTGCAGGAAAGAGGAATTGCTGGAGAATCCCATCCAACATGTTGTCAATATCTACTTCATTTATGGAGTTGCTATTTGTTTGATGTCAACCTGCACGTAGAGGAATCTGTACAAGATTGGAGGAGTCACTTATTTTATTTCAGAGCTCGTGTAGATTTAATCTACACAGGGATCGACCATTGTGGAGAGGGAGCAGACACTAGAATTTGGATCGCTGAAGAAAAGTTATTGTTGCGTTGAAGCCATCGTGATACCCAACGTAGAAAGACAAATTTATTCCCGAGCTACAACTTGTTGAATTTTTTGTTTGAAGAAGATGTCTAATCCTCTTGCAGATTCATAGTTAAGTGAATCGACTAAATTAGATGGAGAAAATTAAGTTAATTAGAAATTTAAGCTTACGATAATGCTTGAAGCCTATAATTTGTGGTCAATTGTGAGTGGGGATGAAGTCAAACCCACTGTTTTTTCCTCCATTCCAGATTGGGATAAAAGGGAAATCAAGGATAAGGTGTTTTTGTGGATGTCTGTAAAGGATAGCATAACCCCTCACATCAAAGATTGTAAGACTTTCAAGGAGACGTGGGATGTTCTCAAAGGTTTGTATGAAACTTCAAATGCAAATCGAATCTTATTTTTAAAAGCTAAGATATTATCTATTAAAATGGAAGCAAATGAAATTATAAGAAACTTCATTTCTTGCATCAAAAATCTAAGTGATAAGTTGGGTGAAATTGGTGAAACAGTGTGTAGTTTTGATTTGGTAACAATCACATTGAATGGTTTAGTGAAAGATTATAAAGTCTTTATTTCATCACTTTCAGCTAGGCCAAATCTCACTACTTTTGATGATTTAACATGGATTCTTCCTCAAAAAAACGAGAGAATAAGGAATTATGATTTGGACTCAAGTGGCTCAGATTTGGCACTGATTGCAAAATTTAAACAATCACACAAAGGTAAACCGTGAGACAAAAACATAGGAAAGTTTCAAGCAAAGTAGAAAAGTATCGCACATTCTGATTCTTATGTTAGGAGAAATGTTGAATGCAATTATTGTAGAAAACCATGGCACCTTGATAAATATTTTTATAAAAGAAAGAATCGTGAGTTCAAACAAAGATACAAAAGGAATCATGGAAACTTTGTGCATAAAGACATTTTAGTAAGTGATGGAATTAAAAAATCTTAAGTTGTTTATTTCCAAAGCTGCATTGTCTATTGAAACTAATGATGAGAATGCTTGGTTTAGCCTCAGCCCATATGTCCTATAATAAAGAATGTTATGATGAATATTATGAGAATATTGATGGCACACACATTTATTTAGGAGATAAAATATCACATAAAGTTTAAGTCTATGGGGTAATAAGTGTGAACTTACCTGATGGAAAAATGAGACAGATTCATAATGTGATGTAAGTTCTTGACATCAAATGAAATTTAATAGATGTTTCTACTATCATTGTTAATGATTTAAAACTGGAATTCGGTAAGTCAAGGTGTGTTTTAAAGGATATCCAAGATCGCTACAAGGTTGTTGCAAGATGTACCAGAGTTGGAGGATTATATAAGCTATATGTGATTATGAAAAATCATCTAGCATTGGAGTCTACAAAAAATTCAACATAATATTTATGGTATCAATGGCATGGACACCTTAATCACAATGATTTAATATTGTTCAAAATAAATCAATGGTTGAAGGTATTCCTATTATGAGGAATGACCATATTGAATGTGAAGCATGTGCACCTAGTAAGAAACATAGAGAGGAATTTCCCATACATAAAGAGAAAAGACAAACTGAAATACTTGAATTAATTCACACCGATGTATGTGGACCTATGAAAACTAGATCAGTTGGTGGTGCATTGTACTTTCTTAATTTTGTTGATGATAGATCTAGGTATACTTGCATCTATTTCATAAGAGGGAAGAGTGATGTATTTGAGTACTTAAAGGAATTCAGAACTATGGTTGAAAAATGGACATGAAAATGCATTAAAAATCTCAAGTCTAATCATGGTGGTGAATATACATTAGGAGCATTTAAAAATTATTGTAAATGTTATGGGATCCAACAAAAACTTAAAGTGCCTCATACACCTCAGCAAAATGGAATTGTTGAGTAGAAGAACAGAACATTGGTGGAGTGTTCTCACAATATGCTTCAAGGTAAAAACATTTCTAATGGTTTTTGGGCATAAGCCATTAATATTGTTGTTTATTTAAAAAATAGGAGTCCAACTAAGAGATTAGATTTTGAAACTCCTTTTGAATTTTTTCATGGTTATAAACCCAATGTTAGTCATTTAAGAGTGTTGGGATGCAAAGAATTTATACATATTTCTGAATATGAGATAAGAAAACTTGATGCAAAATCAATCAAGTGCATATTTATTGGTTATTGTTATGATAAAAAAGCTTAGAAGGTGTTTGATCCGAGTTCATATAAATTGCTTGCAAGTAGAGATGAAGTGTTTCATGAGAATGAAGATAAAGGTGATAAAACAAATGATACTGATTTATGGCATAGTTCTAATGAAATTGATGATCATGTCAAAATAGATGTTGTAGTTAAAAAGGAACAGGAACAAGAACATGTACATGTTCAAGAATGGAATGAAAGCAGTATGGACACTTCAAGCAGCCGTGCCTCACCAAGAAGTGGAGAAGAATCACCACAATGCAGGAGAAGAGATGGAGACAGTGAAGGACCAAGAGGTCATCACAAAAAACTCAGACACCTTTAAGGTATAAAGATTATATGCATTGATGTCCCATGTAATGAATGGTGTAGAACCTGTAAACTATGAACATGTTACAGGACATGAAGAATGTAGAAATTCAATGAATGAAGATTATGAATCTCTTATGAAGAATCAAACATGGGAATTAGTAGAACTTCATGAAAACAAATTCCCTATAGGAAGCAATTTGTTGTACAAATCTAAATTTAAAACAGATGGTAGTATTGATAAATATAAGGAAATATTAGTTGCAAAAGGATATTCACAAAAGGAGGGAATTTATTATGATGATACGTTTTCACTGGTAGCTAAATTGAATACAATTAGAGTATTGATTGCATTAGTTACAAAACATAAATGGAGAATACATGAGTTAGATTTCAAATATGCTTTTCTGAATGGTGAGTAAAAAGAAGAGTTTTATTTGGTTCAACCTGAAAGGCTTGTAAATAAGGGACATGAGCATCTTGTTTGCAAGTTAAGGAAATCCTTATATGGTTTGAAACAAGAATCAAGATCATGGTATGTAAAGATTGATTCTTTCGTTTATCAGGAAGGTTTTGTGAAAATAAAAAGTGATCTTAACATGTATGTTAAGAAAGATGAAAAATGAAATGGTGTTTTGATATTTGTATATGTGGATGATCTCATTATCATAGGAAGTTCATGAAAGTTAATTGAAGAAATTAAAAGTCTCTTGTCACAGGAATTTGAGAAATATCTTGATGAATTGCATTATTGTTTAGGACTTGAAGTTTGGAGGGAGCCTAGTAAGACATTAATCACTCAAAGTAAATACACAAGAAAAATTATTAAAAGGTTCCATATGAGTGAATGTAAGGCAATGTCAACCCATTTAGATCAAAATGCAAAGTTATACAGTGATGATGGAACTAAAGAGGCAGATGGTACTTTGTATCGTCAGTTGGTGGGAAGTTTAAACTATCTTACCACTACCATACCAAACATAGCATATTCAGTTAGTATCCTTAGTTAGTTCATGGATAAATCTTGTGAAAGCCACTAGAAAGATAAAAAGAAAGTCCTTTGATACCTTAAAGGAACAATTATTTTTTGTATTATTTAAACTAATGAATTTGATGTTGAGTTGATAGGTTTATGTGATTTAGATTGGGCAGGAAATCCTGATGACATAATGTATACGTTAGGCTATGCATTCCATATAGGATTAGGGGTCATGTCATGGAGTAGAAAGAAACAACCAACTGTTTCTTTGTCATCAACATAATCTCAATACAAAGCCTGCTTCAGTGCTACCTATGAAGCAATTTGGTTCAAGAGAATTCTTGCAGATGTTTAAGAGAAGAAAAAAGGACCAACATACATCAATTATGATAATCAAAGTACTACCAAATTGGAACATAATCCAATGTATCATGCAAGATCACATCACATAGAGTTACAAAACCACTTTGTGAGAGAGAAGATTAATTCAAAGGAAATAGATTTGATTTATTGTAATACAAGTGATAATGTGGATGATATATTTACCAAGCCTTTTGGAAAGATCAAATTTGAAATTTTTAGAAGAAAGTTAGGTGTTGTGGAAAATCCATTTCTCCATTAAGGGGGAATGTTGGAATAATGTCAAAATTAGGAGATTTTGAATAATGTAAAAATTAGGGTTTGTTATTGAGTTGTTATGTGTCTTCTCAATTTTAGTGAGTGTGTGAGAAATGTCTCACTTGTAGAATTGGGATATCTTTGTTGTGTTTAATTTCTCTAATTTTAACTATATAAACATTACATATCCTACTTTAAAGTGCCCAAAATTTGTAAAATTGGTGAAATGTTTTACAGACATATCTTTTAATATTAGATGGATACATGTTTTGTAAAAAAATTGAAATCTAAAATAACTCCATGTTTAAAGTATAAACATTACGTACCCTAAAAATAAAGTGCCCATCAAATTAGAGTGCCCATGAAATTTGTAAAATTGGTGAAATACTTCAAAGCCATCTTTTTCATCCATTTTCATTTTGAATGGAAACATGTGTCCATGCTTTGAACATCAATACATTTAGTATTGGTAATACACAACCAAAAAAAAACTTCAAATGGAATCCTCTAGTTTTTTGACGTGTGATTAAAATCTCAAGATGAGGGATCTGTTGGGGCAACAAGGGTTGCAAAAATCACTAGCGGGAAGGACAAATAAATCGACAAGAATGACGAAATAGGAATGGAAACAACTAGACACAAAATCACGCAGTACCATTCATCTATGTCTGGTAGATGAAATTTTGTTTAATATCGTAAGAGAGGATATTGTAGTAGGATTATGGAACAAGTTGGAAAGTTTGTATATGACGAAGTCCTTGACGAGAAGAATTTTATTGAAGAAGCAATTATTTAGTTTGTGAATACCATTTAAATACCTTTAATAGTTCAATTGACTATTATGGAAGTTAAATTCGAAGATGCAGATAATGATATTACACTATTGTGCTCATTGCCTATGTATTGGGATAATCTAGTCACCTGTATTAGATTTAGCTCAACAGATGTTTTGGATTATGACTTTTTTGTGGGATGTTTGTCGGCTGAGGATATGAGGAGAAAGTATAGTCAAGAAACGTCAACTTGAGAGGCGATGTTGGTCATAGTTCGACCCAAATAAAAAGAGAAAAATCAGAGAAGTTCTTCACAATCTAAGTCAATAGGAAGAAAGGGTAGAGAAAAATGATGGTACTGTGGCAAAACGGGGCATCTCAATAAAGACTGTTGAAAAAGAAAAGAATCTCAGGAGAACTATACGAAAGAAACAAATTTGGCTTCGACAACTTCAGGTATGACTAATGAAGTTATATCTGTTTCTAGTAGTTTACAATATCAAGAATAATGGCAATTAGATTCTGGTGCCTCCCACCACATGTGCTCACATAGAAATTCGTTCATTTCTTACCTATCTTTTGATGTGGGTGTAATGTTTATGAGAAATAGTATACCCTGTAGAACTTTTGGGGTTGGCAGTAGGAGATATAGATTTTAACCTTATACAATATTTTAATGCAAATATATTTTCAATAAAATAAAAAAATATATACAATGGAAAATACAAATATTACGCAAAGATTTTTCCCCTGGAAACCCAAAATGGCAAAACCATGATATTTTATATTCATTCAATATCATACATTGTTTACAATACAATATACATTAAGGATCCAACGGCATCCAAAAACCTAATCCAATGACTTGGATTAGTCAACAACCCTAATTCCTTAACCAAAAATAGAAAACCATCGGTGAAAAACTATTTTCCGAAAAACCACCCAAAAATGGGCACAAAAACTGAGGAAGTTTTATTTTTAGTGATGCTTCCCTTGAACCCTTGTGTAGGAGAAATAGTATTCCCTATAGAACTGTTGGGGTTGGCAGTAGGAGATATAGATTTTAACCTTATACAATATTTTAATGCAAATATATTTTCAATAAAAGAACAAAAAATATACAATGGAAAATACAAACATTACACAGAGATTTTTCCCCTGGAAACCCAAAACGACAAAACCATGATATTTTATATTCATTCATTGTCATACATTGTTTACAATACAATATATATTAAGGATCCGACGAAATCCAAAAACCTAATCCAATGACTTGGATTAGTCAACAACCCTAATTCCTTAACCAAAAATAGAAAACCATCGGTGAAAAACTATTTTCCAAAAAACCACCCAAAAATGGGCACGAAAACTGAGGAAGTTTTATTTTTAGTGACGCTTCCCTTGAACCCTTGTGTAGGTGGGATTCCAACCCCCTGTGTTCCTAGAAAAAAAATATAACACATACCCAAGATTATCCCACTTGTTGTTTTCTTTGCATATAGGGGGTTACATAGTCAACAATCCAAGGCAACAATTTTAATAGATCCTCTACACCAAGAGAACTTCTCAGTGCTCATAGATTTTGTTAATGAATCTGCAACATTCTTCAAAGTTTCCAAATTCATCAACAACACCTTCTTTTCTTCAACCATTTCTCTCACAAAGTGATATTGAACATCAATATGATTTTTATTTGAATGATATGCTAGGTTCTTCACGAGAAAAATTGCACTTTCACTGTCACAATATATCCTCTCAGCTTGTTGTATCAACCCAATACCTAAACACAAACTTTGTAACCATGATTCCTTATTGATTTCATGAGTGGATTCCATGTATTCATCTTCTGTAGTTGAAAGTTCCACTACAGACTATATTCTGCTCATCCAACTCATTTCTCCTCCAAACATGTTAAACACATACCCGCTTGTAGATCTCCTAGAATCCAAATCTCCAGCTAAGTCTGCATCCACAAAGCCATGTATGTCCAACACTCTATCCAATCTATGTCTTCCTTGGTAGCATAACCCATAGCTATTAGTGCAACAAAAATACCTGAAAACCCTCTTTACTTCTCTCGAATGCTCCTTCTCTAGTTTTGAAATATACCTCCTCAAGACTCCCATTGTATGTGAAATGTCCATTCTAGTATATACCATTTCATACATCAAACTGCCAACCACACTCGCATATGGAACATGAGACATGTCCTCCTCCTCCTCCTTTGTCTTGGGACATTGTCCCACATATAATTTTACAGGAATAGGGACCCTGAATAGTTTACATTATTTCATATTGAACCTCTGCAATATTGTCTTGACATATTTTTTCTGATTTAATGAGGGTTTCCTATTTTTACGATCTCTTTTAATTTCCATGCCCAAAATGAAATTTGCAGCATCAAGATCCTTTATGCCAAATTTAGAGGAAAACTAATTTTTCACATCCTCGATAATCGTCCTATTGTTTCCTATCATCAACATGTCATCCACATACAAGACCAAATAAATCAAATGATTTCCAGTTAATTTAAAATATACACAGTGATCCTCTTTTCTTCCCGTGAATCCAAGTCCCATCATATAAGTATCAATTTTTGTATACCATATCCTTGGTGATTGTTTTAAACCATACAAGGAATTTTTCATCTTGTATACCAACTCCTTCTTTCCCTTCATAGAAAATCCTTCTGACTGCTTCATATACATTTCTTCTTCTAGATCCCCATGTAGGAATGTTACATCTTCACATCCATCTATTCTAATTCAAAATAAAATGCAGAACTAACAGATAGCAAAAGTATAATAGAAGTTAACTTGGCAAGATGATAAAACATCTCACCAAAATCAATTCCCTCGACCTCATAATAACCCTTTGCTACTAATCGAGCTTTGTATTTCTCCACTTTTCCTTTTGCATTCAACTACTTTTTAAATACGCATTTGTTTCCAATGGGATTTCTTCCATTCAAAAACTCCACTAGATACCAAGCCTCATTCTTATCCAAGATTTTCATTTCTTTAACCATGCCCTTTTTCTTGAGTTTTTCATCCTCTAAATCCACTGCCTCCCTAGTAGTTCTTGGATCATCATCAGTAATAGACAATGCAAAATTTGAATGGAAATCAGATGGATTATACCATTCTGGTATAATTTCTTCCCGCACCGATCTCCTCAATATTGCAGTATGAGGATATTCTTCTTCTTATTCATGTTCTTCTCTAGAGTTCGATTCATCAATCTTTCGATCAAACTCTATTTTCTCTAGTTCTTCCTTACTTGGTAGGACTACCTGTTTGACAACATCCTTCATTTATCTAAATACCACATCTTGACTATACACAACCTTCTTAGATTCTTGGTTCCAAATCTTATAACCTTCAATACCATCTTTATACCTAATAAATATACACTTTTTCAACCTTCTTATATAGGTTACTCCTATTTTCCTTTCGAATATGAACATAGGCGTCAAATTCAAATACCTCTAGATGTATGAGAGAAGGTTTCTTACCATTCCATACCTCTTGTGGAGTCTTTTCATTCAGTGTTGATGAGGGTGATCTGTTGACCAGGTAACATGCAATACTCATTGCCTCTGCCCATAATTATTGCCCTAACCTGACACCGCTAGGCATGCACCTTGATTTTTGCATCAATGTCCTTTTCATCCTTTCTACAACTCCATTCTACTGAGGTGTATATGGAGTAGTATTTTTCCTTTCTATACCACACTTGTTACATAATTATCGCATAACTCTCCACCATTATTTGTCCTTAACACCTTAACTATTTTCTATGCTTAATTATTAACAAGAGCCTTAAACTCTTTAAACCTTTCCAAGACTTAAGATTTCTTCCTGAGGAAATATATCCAAGTATTCCTTGAGAAGTCATCTATAAATGAGACATAATACATAGAATTTCCCAATGATGGAACCGACATAGGTCCGAACACATCACTATGAACTAGATGTAAAATTCCTTTTTCCCTCATTGCACTAGAGGGGAATATTACCTGATTCTCCTTCCCATATACAGAATGTTGACACAAATCAAAATATAGAGAGAAGTTAGACATACCTTCAACTATACCTTTACCATGTAGTAGTCTATGTCCCTTCTCTTTGATATGCCCTAGTCTTTGATACCACAACATAACCTTTTCTCTAGAGACTGTAGGAGTTTTTTCTTCTTCTGCTCCAATATCAGGAACAATGGAATTATTACACCCATCACTAATAGTGATTCCTTGCAGCTTATACAGAGTTCCAATCCAAACTCCCTTCAGCAACACCATTTCTCCTCGAACCATCCTGTAGGTTTCTTTTTCAAATATTGTTTTTACCCCTGCATCATCCATTTTTCTTACAGAAATAAAATTTATGGCCAATCCTGTGATGAGAAAAACATTAGGTAGTGTTCTAATCCTTCCATCTATGAGTCTCAACTTGACTTTTACTCTTCCTATGATTATGTTTTTTGATTCATCACCTAGAAAAACATTACCTCCATCATATCTTAATTCATATTCACAAAACCACTCCCTCTGGGGAGTGATATGAAAGGATGAACCTGATTCAACCAAACATGCCTCATGATATGCATGTGTTCTTGAAGAAGCCATGTACACATTCCCTCCTTCTTCCTTGGAGGTATTTTCTTCTGTAGAGGGAGCACCTTAAGGTCTCTTCACTTTCTCCATGCTTTTCAATGTACATTTCTTCTTGAAGTTCCCTTCTTTTCTACATTTCAAACATACCTTTAAAAACTTTACAGGATATTTAGATCTACCCTTAGAATAATATATCCCAATTGAGGAATTAGATATATTTCTATCATGGGAGCGTCCTCTTGCAAATAATGCATTTGTTCTCTATCCTTCCATGTTATTTGGTATCATCTCCTCTGATAACAAGGATGATACCACATCATCGAAACTCAAGGAAGTTGTATTAATACCTATGGCCCCATAACTAGAATATGCCATGAGTCTAGTAAAGAGCATAGTAAATGTTGATCACTTTCATTTTCTAAATAAATAGATAATTAAGGTGTTAAATATAAATTGTCAAACCCAGGGAAGTTTTTTTATTGCAAGATAATTGTGCACGGTCTATGCTAGATTGATGAAAGAAAACATTAATCAAGTTGCAATATTGAAAGAAAACAGAGTTTTGGAAAACTAAACACTAGCACAAGTTGTTGACACAGCTGGAGTTCTAATCTACTATTACAGGATTGAAATCACACTTGCTTAATTGAAATCTAGATTGATGAGTGTATAAGAATCCTGGATTATCTATCTTATTCTGATTTTCTATTTTATCCTTGTAGAAAGGAATTCTATGCTAATTGCAGAAAGGAAATCTACTTTAGTTGTAGGGAGTAAATTCACACTTCTAATTACTTATTGTGGAAAGAAAATTTTTATCTAGTACAGAAAGACAATTCTCCAACAGTATACAACACTTGACATCTAATTCTCATGAGACACATTAATGTGCATTTGAAAGAAAGGAACTGAACTGTAACAACAATTATGATCTAAGAATGCTAACAGGTTATTCACATAAATCAAAGTAGCTAATCTAAAACAGCAAAACAAAGGGCAGTCTGTGAGGAAGGTGGGCCCTTTCCTTCTCACTGAATCCACTCAAAGAGATCATAGTAGGTTGGATAAACTCAAGCCACCTTCTATTAAAATCGCCAAAATTGTTCAATTACAAGTTGCTTCACTTTACTTCACAATTCCACAACTAATCTCCGTTGTTAATGATTACAAAAGATCTGTTATTTAAATACATAGTCATTTAGTTCAAAATGGACTCAGAACAGCCTTGAGAATCCCAGATTCTCAAGATGTTCATAAGATACAAGAGATTTGTCATATTCATCAAATCTGGACAAAGAATCAGCGTGAGCCAAAATGTGTAACAACAGAGTATCATTATTCAATATTCGGCTTTCAGGATCGGTGGCCATCTGTTGCAACAAGTGTAATAGCTTTTAGGATTGGTGCGTATATGTTGTAGTCGGTGTAACAGCTTCCAGGATAAGTGGGCGTCTATTGCAGCAAGTGTGACAGCTTCCAGTAAAGGTGTGTAGTTGTTGTAGTCGTGTAACAACATGCAAGACTAGCACACAGTTGTAACAATTGGTGTAACATCAACGATCTTTCTTTAAGTCTTGGTTGATATGAGAAATACTACTAATCAAACGTGTTAAATAAATAAGAATATCAAATCAAGATTAATGAATCATACCTTAGGAAAAAGGGTCTTGGCAGTATTAAAATAGGCATTTAGCATAGGAATGATAAGTTTGAAAGGGTAAAAGATATAGTGAAAAAGGGACATTTTTGGGTCCTAACATGCCCCCCAACTGAAGACATTGCATGTCCTCATGCAAAAACACTTTCAAAACTGTCACTGAATCTGAAGTAGGGAAATGACTCCTCCCATGTAAACTGCTAAGACAATTCATTAAGTACCTGTATGCAAAACTATGTGTAACCCCAATATCCGTTAGCTCAAAAATTTGTCTTGCTTGCCTTGTCTTTAAGAACAGAGTGGAAGAGAGTTCTCGTGTTTGAGCTATTGGTGAACCGACAACTACTCTATTACGTAGAGATCTTCTCTTTCTTACTAGTTCTTATGGAGGAGTAAGGTCAAATTTTGTTTTAACTGAGAGGTTGACTAGTTCTTTAGGTTGGCCAGTGACTGATACTTTTACTATTTTATAGCCTACCTCAAAATAGATATTACCACATTCAGAGCACATGAGCTCTCTATGTTGTTCCATAACATCTTTTCTAAGTGATAATATGTCTAAGGCTATCCCCTCTGGATTGTTCTGACGAGCCACCTATAATTCATCCGTTAAGTAAGCCAACTCTGCTTTGAGGCTGTCATTTTCTTTTAATAGTTCAGTAATCCTGGAATTTGTTGTGTCCTAGATCTTCTTCTCAATTTGAGAAAAACGTTGAGAAAGTGGAACATCCTTGCAAGTTTGTGTAATTGCTTCTTGTGTGGCAGATACACCCAAGACTTGTTCCGGTGCAACAATTGATTCTGGCCTGACTAATTTTTGTGGAATAGTCTTTGCCTAGATAGTTGGTTCTTGTGTAACAACTAAGTTAGGGATGGAGATATCTTGCTGAGCAGTCTCTTCCTGGGCAGCTGGCTCTTATGTAACAAGCATGTCATCCGAGGGGAATAGTTCTTGTGTAGCAGTCTCTGTAGTAATGGAGGTTAATTTACGAAGAATAGGTATTGCATGTTCCATATCCTTCCATCCCACTGTTGTTGTAGTAGACCTTGCTGACCGAGTTCTCTTCCTAGGTAAAGTAGAGACAAAAACATTGTCTTTCTTTTTCGTGGGCTTCAGAGAGGAAGGGTGTTCTTCAACAATCTAACAAGAAGAAGGAGGGTGTTCTTCAACAACTATACATGGAGGAAATTATAGAATGCTAGGGTCTGGTAGAATCTGTACTTCATCAGTCATCAAGGGATGCACATAATCATCAAGAAGAGCTGATGATTCTACTCTAACTCGTGAAAATTCCTCCTGTAATGATAAAATGGTAGCCTAAAATTCCTTGCACAAGGTGAAACCTGGAATACGTACCTCCATAAATTCTGGTAGGGTCTGAGTATGAGAAGACTCAGGACACTTTGTGACAGCATCTGGTATAACCCTATTGATTCCCCTCTTAGATTTTCTTGTAGGCTTAGGTTTTCTATTTTGAGGCGATTCAGTAGTAGTGATAAAAGGGATCTGAACTACTGTTGCAGCACTAGGAGAGTTGCTTCTGTCGATTATCTTCTGAGATTATCGTCTAGATTGATGTTTGGCTGGTTGAATTGATTCACTGGTAGATATAGTAGACACTGATAATGTTGTTACAGAAACATGTGGATTTTGAGTTGTTGTTGGTGCCATAGGAGAAGGAATCAAGGTACTTGCACTTGCAGTGGATGTTGGAGTTGTTGTTAAAGTGGATCTCTCTGACCTAGTTCTTGTCCTGGGTAGTGTAGAGACATAAGGAAGGAATTTCCTTTTCTTAGCTTTAAGCGTCCGAGGGAGTTCCTAAACCACAGCTATGATAACAGAGGGTTGAGGCTCATGATTTGGTCTAGGGATTTTGCTATCGACTGATGGCTCAACCACCTCTGAGGGAAGAGGGTTTAACTGTTCTAGTTCAATACTATCAAGGCATTTCTGAGTGGTGTGAGAGATGTTTCAGATTTTGCGTTTAGTGTTTAGAGTTGACTTGCGGGAAGTTATAGTTGGGGTGTTAACTGTTGGTGTAGTCGAGGGTACATGATTTGACTGTTCTGGGTCGGTTATAATAGCAAGCACAGGAATTGGCTCAGGTAATGGGTCATTAGGAATTCCCATTATGTTATGAATCAACAATCCTATTAGTTTATGATTTGAAAGACAATTCATGGGGTGCTTGGATTTCTTAACAAATTGAGCCATATTATGCAGGGATTGAAGTAGGTAGTAAGGAAAGTTGATTGGCTTCTGATGCCACAAATGTGATAGTAGAACAAAATCAGAAAAATAAACAACTTGATATCTCCCTTCACATGTAATGTACCTTTTTACGAATTATGATACCTTCCCCCATGGCTCTAGTAAGGAACTGACATCTGCACCTTGGCCTTTGGTCTGTACTTGCTCATTTCCCATGAGAAAACCCTTCCGTGCATCGAGAAGATGTGCTTTCTTGTTAAACCATTTGACTCCTATGGTCGACAATCTTGTCACAGCCACTATGCTCTCTTCTGTCACTGGAATCTGCACTATGTGCACCATTGAATAGTCATTTGTGAGATTCTAACTGAACTGTAAAACTTCTTCTTCATTAAACCCCTGCATCTTCTTAAAATAGGGAATCCAGCCAGCCTGCAGAAATACTTGATAAACATCTGGGTGAAGCAGCAATGTATTGAGATTTTCTGGCTCATATCTTACGGGCGTTCCTCCCATGACGTTGTGTTTTTATTTAGACAGTAAATTAGGAGGAGAAATCAACACCTAAACTAGAGACAGAGAAAGTCGATCGTGGATTTGCATGAAGAACGCAGTGTCGCAGAGAAAATAAGTGGGGTTAGAAGGTGGCGGAGGTGAAATATAAAAAGGAATGGTGCGGTTAGGTCAACGTGAATTTCCGTTCCCCCCCAACTAATCTTATTGGCTCGCGGTTTAACAGATTAGGACAATCGGTCAGGTAGTCATGAAAACGTTCTTTCATATCCATATCAATTAGACACATAATATTAGTAGCGTACCTCATAACTTACCACCGGAACTTAGCTGTCGGAGTAACTGGACTATCCAACCGCCATTTGATCCTCTCGGAGTGGCTATCATAATGGTAGATGACTCCCGAACGTGAGAAATGATGATATGACAAGTGGAGCATAAGTGGATTCCTTTCGATGGTCGAACCATCGAAAAGATGCATATGTGGAGTTTAAGTAATGATGAAGTGGCTATTGTGGGACAGAGAGAGAATAAAGTAATTTTTCAAAAATGGCGGAAATCTGGACAAAACAACATTGTTGTTGTATGTAGAAATGGCATAAATGCTAAGAAGGTGGTGAACCAACATAGAAACTAGCCAAAAGGAAGAATAATAGTAGGTGTATCAACAGATATTTTGGCTGAACTGTGGCACTAGGTGTAGCAGTATGTAAATTGGCCAATTTGTCGTAAAAGGGTGTAACAACATGCAGGGAAAAAGAGTCGGGAATAGGTGTAAAGCATGCAAATCAGCCAAAAGGGTGTGACAACATGTAAATCGGCCAAATGGTGTAACAACATCGAAATCGGCCAAAGGGTGTAACAACATGTAAATCAGCCTAAAGGGGTGTAACAACATGGAAATCGGCCAAAAGGGTGTAACATCATGTAAATCGGCCAAAAGGGGTGTAACAACATGTAAATCGACCAAAAGGGTGTAACAACATGTAAACCGACCAAAGGGTGCAACAACATGGAAATCGTCCAAAAGGGTGTAACAACATGTAAATCATCCAAAAGGGGTGTAACAGCATGTAAATTGGCCCGAACACAGAAATACTTAGTTTTTAGGAAGTTTTTCAACTTCCAAAAACTAATCCTTTGGTGTCTTCCGCTGTAATCTACCTTGTTGTTCTTCAGTTTTTCTGCACACATGAAACTGCTTGATACCTTTCTAGGCTAAATTTATTAGAAAAACAAAAAATAGAGATGAAAAGGTGTGAAGCAAAATCATAAAATTTCAAATTTGCACAACTTATTTATATACAAAATTTTATTTGAAAACAAAATGTCCTAAAGTTCAGAAGGGGAAGGAGCAGGCTCTGTTCCCTTTAAAAATTGGTAATCTGTATCCGCGATACATCTTGATTTAAATTCTTCCTTGGAAAGTGGACACTGATACAGGTGCAAGCGATGACCATTTGCAGATAATTGTGTATTGGATCTGTCAATAGTAATTCACCTGACTGTCCCATTGGGAAAAATAGTGTCTACCTCGTAAGGTCCAAGCCATCATGTACACAACTTACCCTGAAATTATATAAACGTGAATCATACAACAGAGCCCAATCCCCTTTTTGGAATAATTTCTTCTTGATGACTCAGTCATTCCATTTTGTTCTCTGCCGTTGAATCACTGTGGTTTGATGAATAACATCCAAACGCTTTTCATCAAACTGATTGAGTTGTTGCAGTCTGGTCTTTTGTGCCATAGTCAATTCGAGGTTGACTGCTGATGCAGTTCTTAAGGTTTTGATTTTGAATTCAATTGGAAAACAAGGCTTTTTCCATATACAAGCTCAAAAGGAGAAAACCCAGTTGTGTTCCTCCAAGTAGTTCGATAAGCCTATAGAGATTCATGCAATTTATCAGACCAATCCCTATGATGTTCTCTCATTTTCTTAGTAGCAATAGCTTCTATGACTTTGTTGGTACTTTCTACTTGGTCATTACCTTGTGGACGGTATGGAGAAGTTGTTCTATGTGAAACATGATATTGACTGAGTAGGGCTTCAAACTTATGTGATATGAAAGGGGGTCCTCCATCTATTATTAATTCTCAGGGAATTCCAAACCTAACAAAGATATCTTCAAACAATAATTCTAAGACAGCTTCTTCAAAGGCCCTAATGAGTGCTTTTGCTTCCACCCACTTGGTCATGTAATCTGTATAGACCAATATATAAACTTTCTGATTAGAAGGTGGGTTAATGGGCCCTACAAAGTCCATGGCCCATCTCTCAAAAGGCTCTAACACTAATTAAGGCTTGAGAGGCATCTCATCCCTATGATTTGGCTGACCCATTCATTGCCAACTGTCACAGGCCTGGACATACTTCTTGGCATCTTGAAATATGGTGGGCAAAAAATAGCCCATCCTTAAAATTTTATGTCCAGTCCTTTTATCAGCAAAATGACCCCCACAAGGGCCATCATGGAAATCTTTGAGCAACTCATAAACTTCATCATCACTCACACATTGCCTGATTTCTTGGTCCAAGCCTGTGTAAAAAAGGTATCCCTCTATCCAACTATATCGAGCACTCTTCTGAATGATTTTCCTTCTTTCTCTTGGAGATAGATGTGGAGGTACCTTCCCTGCAACCAAGTAATTAGCAATGTCGGCATACCACGGTGAGTGAGTAGATATGGCAAACAAATGCTCATCTGGAAAGGAATCATCTAATGGTGAAGTAGCATCATTTATATGCAGTCTTGAGAGAAAATCAACAACCACATTTTCTTTCCCTGGTCTATCTACTATAGTGATGTCAAATTCTTGAAGTAATAACAACCATCTTGTTACTCTGGAATTAGTAATAGGTTTATTGATCAGATATTTAATTGATGTATGATCAATATGAATAAAGGTAGGATAACGAGTGACATAATGCATGAATTTATTGATTGCATAAACTATTGCCAAGAATTCTCTTTTAGTAACTGTATAATTTAACTCAGCAGGAGCCATGTTCTTGCTGATATAGTAGATAACATAGGGTTCTTTGTCCTCCTGTTGCCCTAGTACTGCACCAATTGTAGTGTCTGAGGCATCTAAATAAATGTGAAAAGGAAAATCCCAATTTGTAATGGCTGGATTTACATTTTACATCAATTTATTTTGATAAATTAACTAATTTCATAACACAGTAATGATATAACAGTAACTTCCGTAACATTCAAGAAATTTTACTAATTTAACTCATTCGTATGCAATTTTGTCAATATAATAAGATTTAATAACAAATTAATTCAAAACAATGCATAATTCTTACCTGAACCTGATGCTACTATTTGCTCGTCGCTTGCTTCCTTCCCGCTTCTTTAGAACACTACCCAAAACCGACCTCCCTGCCGACTATTTAGCTCATAGCCCTAGGATATCAACGAATATCCTAGCCCTCCGTGCCCAAAACCCCCAGCAAACCCCCGGTGCACTGTGTCAATTCCAATCCCAATTTCACGCTGCCAATCCCCCACTCCAAAATTCATTCCCAACTCCCGTAGAATGATCCTCCCCTCCAACTCCTTTCCTTCCTTATCCCTCCTTCACCGACACTCTTCCCCCCATTAACTCCCTACCTAACTCCTTTATTAACCCTTATCCTCCCGCCGTTAATACGCTTATCCCTCCTTTATTATTTCATCCACATGTATTTAATATGTTATCCCTTGTGGGATACGTAACTTAATTTAAATATTATATTTTATTATCTACCTTTTATTTAATACTTTATTAATTAATGAATTAATTAATAATTAAATTAATCATTAACCATCATGAACAACTATTTTAATAATAATCAATTAGAAATGTTATTTTAAGACATAAATATAGTTTAGCTAATCTTTTAGGATTATATTATTAAATTAATTATTCTTAAAAATCAAGGGTCGTTACACAATTGGGCCCTCTCAAAATGGGAGCTCTGGATAATTTTTGTTTCATATCTGTAAAAGACAATTCACAATTGTCATTCTAATGAAAGTCAACATCTTTTGTTAATAGAAAAAACAAGGGAGAGGCAAGTTTGGAATTTTTTTTAATGAATCTCCTGTAATATCCAGCATGCCCTAAAAAAATTCTTACCTCTTTTTGATTTGTTGGAGTTGGAATGTCCAAAATTACCTTGATTTTGGCTCGGTCTATCTCAATTCCTGCATAAGAAATGAAGTGTCCCAACACCACCCCTTCGCTCATCATCATATGGCATTTTTCTGTGCTTAAAGAAAGATGATATTGTATACATATTTTGAGAACTTCTTACATATTAGTCAAAGCTTGATCAAAATCAATACCATAAGGTGTAAAATTGTCCATGAATATCTCCATATAGTCATTCACCATATAAGAAAAAAAAACCAATTACAGCTCTCTGGAAAGTGGCTGGCGCATTACACAAGACAAATGAGAGAAACTTATAGGAAAATGTACCCTAAGGGCTGGTAAAGGTTGTCTTATTTTGGTCCCGTGGAGCAATTTTTATCTGGTTATATCCACTGAATCCATCTAGGAAAGAAAAACTTTTTCCTAGCTAGGTTGTCTAGAACCTGATCAATAAATGATAGAGAGAAATGATCCTTCTGTGTGGCCTTATTCAGGGCTCTATAGTCCACACACACTCTCCACTTACCATTCTTTTTAGGTACAATAAACAACGGTGAAACCCACTCGCTGTCTTATATAGGATAGATGAATCCAACATTCAGAAGTTTCTGGAGTTCCTCTTTAACTATTTCTTTAAGATTAGGGTTCATCCTCCTTTGGTGTTGGAAAATGGGTTGGAATTCTTCCTTGATGTATATATGGTGGGTGCATAATTCAGAAGAAATTCCTTTCATATCCATGTAATCCCAGGAAAATGCCTCCTTATGTTCAATTAGTAATTTCATCAATCGACGAGTTTCAGCAATAGATAAATCAGGATTGATGTTCAGGGTTTTTCCAGGTTCGATTTCTACAGTGATGCTCTTAAAACTGACTTTGGGAAATAATTCGACTATTGTTGTTTCAACATTTTTTGTTACAGCATTTGCTAATACAACTGAATCAATTTGATTTACAATAGTTTCAAAGAACATTTTTGGGCTCATATCTTCATGGGTAATATGGTCAAAGATTCCAATCAATCGATGGTGTGTGTTTTGTGTAATAGAAGAGGGGTCATAGATAAAACAATTTATTAACTCATCCTCTGTCTCGTATTTGAAACTCAGGGATTTTCCTATGGTTAACACAGGCAGAGCACTTTCATCCTCAATGTCCATCCATAAAGAATTTTTGGGTTCCATACTGGGTGTAGCATGAGGATATAGGGTAAGTTTTTTTGTGGCATAACCATTAGATATGGTCATGGAACCAAATCTACAACCAATGAAGGCATCGGCTATATCTAACCAAGGTCATCCTAGCATTAGAGGGTGCCCCCCCAGATGGGCTTTGGGTAGCAAAACGACAAAATCAGTAGGATACTCCGATGAATCAACTGAAATGACTAAGTCATCGATTACTCCTTCTGATCTGATGGTGGAACGATCAGCTAATTATAAAACAATAGGAGTAGGTCAGACTTGCGTTCTAAGTTGCAACAATTGTGTAGTTTCTATTGGCATAATATTAATTACTGCCCCTAAGTCAACTAACACATGGGGAATAGGTGTTTGGCCAATTTTGACACTGACTGTAGGGTTTCCTAGGTCACCATATTTAATGGGTGGGGTTTTTCCTAACATTAGTTCAGACAAGTCGCCCACTACATGCACTGTGAGGGGGTCCCTAGGTTTCCTTCCAGGTATTCTCATACAGATATCTCTCATAGTCTTGTCATAAATAGGGACATCTCTAATCGCTTGCAATAGTGGAATGTTAACATGCAGGTTTTGCAATTCTCCTAAGATATTGAAGGATGGTAATTCCATAGTTTTGGTAATTTCCAATATTTCAAGCAATGGGGGGTCTGTTGATGCTTTAATAGGTTGTTCAATTTCTTCTGTATCAGCAGATGGTTTTTCTCCTGATTCCTTGTCTGATTCTGAAGATGGAGCATATTCAATTATGAGCTTGACTATTCTCCCTGGTCTTAATTTTATCTCATCACAAGGCATAGGAGTAATAGACAGAGCTCGCACATTATATATATCAATATTTTGATCGAACTTATTATTTGGGTTTGGGTTAGGCTGCACAGGCATCTAAGGTCATAAGGGAGGATTGTCCTATGGGGCATTGGGAGGTAACTGCAACTGTTGTTGCTGATACTGGGGTTGGAATTGTTGTTGATAGAGGTTCAGTTGATGGTGTTGATGGTTGAATAGTTGTTGCTGAGGGCCTCTCCAATATGGGTTCCATTTCCCATGGTGGCTCTATTGTTGGGGCATAGGTAACCATGCATTGGAATCCTGATAAGGAGGGAGAATTGGATTTGGAGGGGGATAATTCATTTGGCCATAAGGTAGTTGATTGTTCCAATAATTAAGTGTTGTAGGAGAGAATTGAGAGTTCATACCTTGGCCTCTTGGTTTCCATTGTCTTCTTTGTGTAATTAGATAGGCAGCCTCCACTTCTTCATTAGTTTCCTTCATTGATGCTTTTACACCTGGTAAAGAGGGGCATTTGTCAGTAGGATGATCCAATTCACAAATAAGACATACCTGGACACTGCTCAGTGGGCATTCCCTCTTCGGATGTTTGTCTCTGCACTTTGGACAGAAAATGGACAATGCCTTTTTTGCTTCTACTTGTTTTTGTTTAATTTGCAGAGTATCAATTTGTGAAGCAAAAGAGTTAATCATTTATGTTTTGAAATCTTCTAATAGATTACCTATTTCTGCTCTTGTTTCCCCTCCATTGGCTGATTTTTGTGCCCTTGAAAAAGTGGTATCCTTGGTAACTGACTTATTCCTTGTAGTTCCTCGAGAACATCTCTTGCAAATATTTACAATGTCTTCATAGGATTCCTTAGATATATCTCCCTTGCCAAGCATATTCAGCATGTCTAAACAATCATCTCTAACCCCTTTTAGCAAAATAGTTTTCAGAATGTCCTTACTCACATCCGGATGTCCAGACCTTTGTAGATTGTACTGGAGTCGCTCTACAAAATATTCAAGGGTCTCATCCTCTTTCCAAGACATCTTGAATAGTTCCTCCCTTCGTTCCCTTATTCGACAGTAGTCTTGGTACTTGTTCAGGAAAAGATTCCTCATTTGTACCCATGTTGAGATATTCTCTCCTCCAAGTCTCATGAACCATCTTAACACATTTCCTTTCAATGTGGCTAAAAATAGTTTAAGTTTCTACGCAGTAGTAGTGTAGTCATAGCTTCTACATAGAATATCAAATTCAAACAGAAACTCATCTGGATCCTTAGTAGACAATCCATGGAAATTTGGTAGGGTTGAAAGAGGTATGTTCTTCATAGTAGCTATCCCCCTTGTAGGAATATTAGTAATAGGAAAAACTAGGGTAGAGATAGCATTTTCATCATTTACCTTATCTTCATTATTATGTGGCTCATCTCGGTTGAAATCCTCCTCATTATCTCCTTGATTTTCCATGGCTTCTCTCTCATTCCACTCAATACGGTAAGCGTCCCACTCCTCCTTAGTGACTATCTGTTCGTTAATCTGATAAACAACTTATTTTGGTATTTCTCTTGGCCGATCTATACTTCCTCGATCTTCAATATTCTCCAGCGTTGCTTGTTGATTTGTTGATGACAAACTTTCAGCTTCATCCCTTGATGAAAGCAATGTTTCGAACTGGGGCAGTTCTGATGACTGAGGAATTTGTCTCCTTGGAGGATTTGAATGGTGGAAGATAGATCCTAAAGAAAAAATTGCTCTGGCTATAATCTCATCAACAAAGGTTGGTCTTCCCAGTGCAAGGTTCCTTCCTCCATGTCCTTTGGTACCTGTAGGGTTAATATTTTTGGGAATTCATCCTCTTATTCCTCGATTCATGCAGACTTATTCATTCCTAAGAAAAGAAAACTAATGTGCTTACAAAAATCTATAATTATCCTCCCCGATAGCGGCGTCAAAATGTTGGTCACTTTAATTGTCTAAATAAATAGATAATTAAGGTGTTCAATATAAATTGTCAAACCCACAGAAGTTTTGTTATTGCAAGATAATTGTGCACATTCTATGCTAGATTAATGAAAGAAAACATTAATCAAGTTGCAGTATTGAAAGAAAATAGAGTTTTGGAAAACTAAACACTAGCACAAGTTGCTGACACAGCTGGAGTTCTAATATATTGTTGCAGGATTGAAATCACGCTTTCTTAATTGAAATCTAGTTTGATGAGTGTATAAGAATCCTGGATTATCTATCTTATTCTGATCTTCTATTTTATCCTTGTAGAAAGGAATTCTATGCTAATTGTAGAAAGGAAATCTACTTTAGTTGCAGGGAGTAAATTCACACTTCTAATTACTTATTGTTGAAAGAAAAGTTTAATATAGTACATAAAGACAAATTCTCCAACAGTATACAACACTTGACTTCTAATTCTCATGAGACACATTAATGAGCATTTGAAATAAAGGAACTGAACTGTAACAACAATTATGATCTAAGAATGCTAACAGGTTATTCACATAAATCAAAGTAGCTAATCTAAAACAACAAAACAGAGGGTAGTCTCTGAGGAAGGTGGGCCCCTTCCTTCTCACTGAATCCACTCAAAGAGATCACAGTAGGCTAGAGAAAATCAAGTGGCCTTCTTTATTAAAATAGCCAAAAAATTTCAATTAAAAGTTGCTTCACTTTACTTCACAATTCCAAAACTAATCTCCATTGTTAATGATTACAAAAGCTCTTCTATTTAAAGACATAGTCATGTAGTTCAAAATGGACTAAGAACAGCCTTGAGAATCCCAGATTCTCAATATGTTCATAAGATATAAGAGATCTGTCATATTCATCAAATCTGGACAAAGAATCAACGTGAGCCAAAAAGTGTAACAGCAGAGGATCATTCTTTAGGATTTGGCTTTCAGGATTGGTGGCCATCTGTTGCAGCAAGTGTAATAGCTTTTAGGATTGGTGCACATATGTTGCAGTCGGTGTAACAACTTCCAGGATAAGTGAGCGTCTATTGCAGCAAGTGTAACAACTTCTAGGAAAGGTGTGCAGTTGTTGTAGTCGTGTAATAGCATGCAAGACTAGCACACAACTATAACAATTGGTGTAACAACAACGATCTTTCTTTAAGTCTTGGTTGCTCTACACATTTTGATCATTAGTTTCACATTTATGGGTAAAATATGAGAAATACTACTAATCAAACATGTTAAATAAATAATAATATCAAAGCAAGATTAATGACTCATACGTTAGGAAAAAGGGTCTTGGCAGTATTAAAATAGGCATTTAGCATAGGAATGATAAGTTTGTAAGGGTAAAAGATATAGTGAAAAAGGGGCATTTCTGGGTCCTAACAGTAAATTGATACACTTATCTTCATATGAAATTTTAATCTCAACATATAACAACTGACTTACCAGAGTGTTGAATGCATTTAGATTCTCTTTCATCGAGTCTCCATCTCTCATCCTCAAGTTATACAATTTTTTTCATGGGAATAGTTTATTTACTAGGGACTTACACTGATACAAGTTCCCCAACTTATCCCATAACTCCTTGGTTGTTGATTCCCCTAACACATTCAGTAATATTGAATCTGAGAGACACACTCAAATTGTGCTCTTCACCTTCCGATCCAACTTTTTCCAATCATTTGTTGACATTCTTGTAGGTGCACTGGATCCAACGTGATCCATTGATCTTTGTCTACCAACAGATCTTCCATCTTGATCTTCCTAACTCTAAACTTTTCCCATTAAATTTCTTGATCTCTATTTTTGAACTCCTCTCCATTTCTCTTCTCCCATTGTAACAAGGATTATCATAATCCTGAGCCAAAACACTCACCACAAAGGCGTCCCCCTGAAGCCAATAATTTCTCGGATACCAAATGTAGATTTTAACCTTATACAATATTTTACTACAAACAAATTTTCAATAAAATAACAAAAAAAATACAATGGCAAATAAACATTACACAACGATTTTTCCCCTGGAAACCCAAACTGAGAAAAATAACATATTTTATATTCATTCATATCATTCATTGTTTACAATACAATATACATATCGGATATAGTGGCATCTAAAACCCGAATCCAATGACCTGTATTAATCAACAAACCTAATTTCTTAATTGGAAATAGAAAACCATGAACAAAAAACCATGTGCCAAAAAACTGCCCAAAAAAGGGCACAAAAACCGAAGATTTTTTTTTTTTTTTTTNTGCACAAGGGGGCATATTCCCGCCTCAACCCCCTTGTGTACTCGACAAATAATATAACATATACCCAACATTAAAATCAAGATGTTCAATGGTATTCTTAGGGAACTAACAGATTTTAGATATGTACATGAGCTTAAGTAAAATTTGATTTTATTAGGGGTTTTGGATTCTAGTGGATATAAGTATGTAGGTCAAGGTGGATCACTCAAAGTGTCGAAAGGAAGTTTAGTAGTGATGAAGGAAACAAAGGTTGATAACCTTTATACAATAGAAGAAAGCACTAAAGTGGAATTTGAAGTGATAGATGTATATTCTTGTTTATGGCAGAATCAACAAAGGTCATATGAGCAAGAAAGAATTGCAGGTACTAGTAAGTTGTAAATCACTTCGAGACTTAGAATCTTTGTTTCTGAATTCCTTCTTGTTTTATATCTCTGCAAATTATGATGGTGTAAAAGGATGTAATGTGTGGGATCCTACTTCACACAAGATCGACGTTAACAAAGATATAGTATGTATGCAACAACCAAAATGGTTAGTTCAACATCACAATGAAATATTTGTCTGCATGCTAGAGGATTCATTGTATGGCCTAGCAGTACACATGCAACTATACAAGAGATTTGAATTCCTCATGGTGAGCCAAAAAATTTCAATGGGTGAGACAATTCCTCATGCATGAATATATTTTTAATATGAAATTCACTATCTCGATGTTATTTGTTGATGATATTCTTGTTTCAAGCCAAAGCATGGTTGAGATCAGTGAAATAAATGATCAGTTGGACAAGACATTTTAGATGAAGGATCAAGGAGAAACAAAACAAATTTTGAGCACAAAAGTACATAGAGATGGAATACATAGTAAGATTTGGTTCGCACAACAAAAATTGATACTCATAAAGTTCAATATGAACATTAGTTTTCTTCAAGTTTAGGTTTTGTATATAAAGAAGAAAATGTTATGTCCCATATACCGTGTGTCATTACATTAGGAAGTTTGTTGGATGCGATGAAATGGTTAAGACCAGATATTTCACATTTAGTTGATGTTGTCAGAACATGGAAAATCCAAATGCAACAATGAAATGGGTTCTTCATAGATTTAGAGGCACAAACATCACCTATAATGGTTACCATGATTTAATCTCTGATATCTCTACCAACGTTAACCAACGTTGTTGTTAGATATCTCTATTGCATTGTGATTCTTGTTATTAGAAAGAATATGGAAAGTGAATCTTTTTGTTGTATTTAGTCTCACCACTTGGAATTTATTTTTATTTCTCTTGCTTTAGTATTTTGGACGATTGGAGTGTGAAATTATTACTTTTGTATATGTTGTATATGCTAGAAGGATTGAGGTTTATGTAACAATATTTTTATGAATTATTTTTATAACCTTATTTGATATTTTATTTAATTAATTCTTTGTTTTTGTTGTTCTAAAGAAGGTAGTTTAGTTCAGATATGATGCTATAGTTTAACAACTTATTAAATTATTTTTAATAGGTTTTCAGTGACTTTGAGATTATATAATTTTTAGCTAAATGAATTAGTTTGTTGTTATTGATTGCACTATTATCTACTAGTTTGGCTGTATGGTTAAGAACATGTGTTTCATCTTAAGAGGTCACAAGTTCAAATCTAAAGGGGGGTAGGGTATGTATACCTCCATAGACTTTACCAGTCAAATGGATGAGTAGAGGGGGGTCCCTTGTTACACAAACAAGGGAATCTCATACACCAATTTGATGTGAATATAGATTATTATTATTATTATTATCTTTAGTTTTTTTATTTTATTAATTTAACACATTATACAACCACATCCTTTTCGGAAATAACCCCTACTACACATGCTGTACATTTCGGTTCAGAAACAAGTGGATAAGTCATTGTGTTCCAATTTCAATGCTTCCACATGGACAATGTTCCTTAATCGTATTTAAGGAAATTCACTTTTTTAAGTAGCTAAAGTTGGAATTAGAATTCTAAAAGGCCGGTCTATTTTATCGTTCTGTACATTGTATGAATATAAGTAAACAATGTGGAATGTGGTTTTATAAAACCTTTTGGAAAATTTTGGCTTAGCTGTGTTATTAATTTCAATATTATTTATTTTAACTAGACATATTGATGGAGTTGTTTTGTTCTTTTTTAAAATTTAGTTATATAAATTTGTACAAAATCAAATTTTTTGTTGTTAAAATTATATTTCTCAATATAGAAATAGATTTAATTTATTAAAAAACCTCTAAAACATTTTAATTATACAAAATAAATCACTCAAATCTAAAATACAACAATAGATTTAATTTATTAAAAAACCTCTAAAACATTTTAATTATACAAAATAAATCACTCAAATCTAAAATACAACAGTTTGTGATCAGATTTAGAATAAATATCTCCAAAAATCCAAACATAAGACAAATTTAAAATACTACATTACGAATTTTATCTTTTAAGTTTGAATTTATGATAACAAGGATTATGTCATCTTCAAGTTCGAATTTATCCATCATGATTCAATAAAATATGTATCTTTAAAAAAAATATATTGTTTCAAAGAAAATCCATATGAGAATGCTGGGAATGTTCAACCAATGAAGGATGTATGTTTAAAAAAAATATTTTTTTGGAAGAAAATCCATATGGGAATGCTGGAAATGTTCAACTGATAAAGAAGGACCGCTGTGTTAAATATATTGTATCCTCAACAGACTAACCGTACACTGCCAGTTGTACTGGACAGTTGTACTGGACAGTTGTACTTTCTATTTTTGTCTTGTTTGAGCATATATAGCTCAACCATCTTACATTGTAAGGGGCTGCTGAATCTCTTCAGTTCTATTCTGTACTTCTTCATACATTTGAATATACTATTCTTTTCTCTCTG
>ML778800.1:1048232-1077564 GCA_009831015.1 Picea engelmannii | reverse complement strand
TTACAAGTTTTGTTTTTACTGTAAAGTGAAATTCTAAATAAAAAAAATACTTTTGTATGCCAGAAGTTGAAGAACTTATGAAAATACAGTTTTTTTTGTCATAAAACAAGCAAAAGTGTTACCCAGCTTCATGATTTTACCCAATACTATTACTGCAAAAAATATGGGCACTATGAATCTCAATGCCGGAAGAAGCAGGCAGATCATCTCTCAGGCAGAGCACATGTGTCAAATCATACGAGAGAAACCTCAAAAGGTATGTTTCTCTCATGTCACAAGTCTGAAGAACAACCTAAAGATCTCTAGTTGCTGGACAGTGGATGCAGCAATCACATGACAGGTAACAAAGATTTACTTTCATGTATTGATTCTTCAATCTCATGTGATATTACACTTGGAAATGATTCCTTAGTCAAAGTTCAAGGCAAAGGAACTGTACCTATTCTTACTAAACAAAATGAAAAGAAAGATATAAACAATGTCTATCATGTTCCAGATCTGAAACATAATTTGCTAAGTGTAGGACAGCTCATTGAACATGGCTATAAGGTACTCTTTGAGGGAGCATCTTGCAATATATATGACAAAATCCCAACAAGAAAATTGATTTATGAAATCCACATGACTCAAAATAGGATGTTTCCCCTTACACTCAGAACTGCAAATCTGATTCAACCATATGCACAAAGTGCATCCACCCTGAATGAAGCAATGGTTTGGCATACAAGATTTGGACATCTATCCTTTAAGAGTCTAAGTCTTCTTTAGAAGCACTCCATGGTCAAAGGTCTTCCCATCTTCAAAGAAAAAAATTCCCCATGTGAGTCATGCATACTTGGAAAACATAAGAGAACCAGTTTTCCACAGTCCTCCAATCAAGCCAAACAACATCTTGAACTTGTTCAAACTGACCTATGTGGACCAATGCAAACAGAGTCCATAGGTGGTAGCTTTTACATTCTAACGTTTATTGATGATTTTAGCAGACAAATCTAGATCTATTTTCTCAGACACAAGTCTGAAACTTTTGCAAAATTCAAAAAATTCAAGGCAGAAGCTGAAAAAGAGAGTGGCAAATATATAAAAGCACTCAGGTCTATGGAGGAGGAGAATACAACTCCAATGAATTTGCAAATTTCTGCAAATCACAAGGTGTTATCATGCAAACAACAACCAGGTATACTCCACAACAGAATGGAGTGGCTAAAAGGAAAAATCAGACAATAATGAATATGGCAAGAACACTTCTCAAAGAGAAAAGTTTGTCAAATATGTTTTGGGCTGAAGCAGTAGCATGCTCAGTTTATCTCTTGAATAGATCTCCAACCACAAGTCTAAAGATGAAAGTCCCTCAAGAAGCATGGATTGGGACAAAGCTAAATGTTGCACATCTAAGGACATTCGGATGCATAGCATATGCTCACATACCTTCTGAATTAAAGAAGAATCTTGACAATAGAAGTGAGAAATGTATATTTACTCGATATAGTGAAACATCTAAAGCCTACAGGCTTTACAATCCAATCTCCAAGAAACTAATTCTCAGCAGAGATGTAAAATTTCTGGAAAATCAATTCTGGAATGAATTAGAAAATCAACAACTGGACAGTCAAAATCCATTGTTGCCAAGTTTTGAAAACACAGAAAATTCAGGACAACAAATACCTCTACCTGTTCTTCCAAGATTGCAGGTACAAGGACGATCTGAAAATTCGTAGGATAACTCAACTTCAAGCAGAGACTCCTCCTCTGAAATTCAAATTCAGAGAACTCGAAGTTTGAGAGAAAGCCATCAGCAGTTGGATGATTTTGAACAACACAACCTTTTTGCTTTAATATCATGTCAACCTACATCTTTTAAGGAAGCTGCTAAGGAGCCACATTGGGTTCAAGCCATGAACCAAGAAATTGACTCCATTGAGAACAACAAGACATGGGATCTTGTTGATTTGCCAAGTCACAAGAAAAGTATTGGTGTCAAGTGGGTTTACAAAACTAAACTCAATGAAGAAGGGCAGATTGAAAAACACAAGGCAAGACTTGTTGCCAAAGGATTCTCACAACAACCAGGTACTGATTATGGTGAAACTTTTTCTCTAGTAGCAAGGTTAGACACTGTAAGAACTCTATTGGCCATAGCAGCCCAACATAAATGGCAAGTATACCAGATGGATGTCAAGTCAGCTTTCCTGAATGGTTTCTTAATTAATGTCCTGGCCAGCTATACTTTCTTTTCTTAATTTGCTTGAGCCTATTTAGCTCAACTATTTTCCTTTTGCACTTAACTTCTTCATTAACTCTTCGCATTGTACCTTCTCCTTACATTCTCAATATACTGAATACTATTTCTGCTCTATTCTTTCTCTCTGCATTTCTTGCTTCACAATTTATCAGCCATCAACTATCCCATTACTTCTCCAGTAATTATCTTTCCTCTTCTCCTTCCGCTCCATTAAGACCAGTCTGGAGTATTCACCGTTGCGGAAGACTGATGCCTTATTCTCCTTCTATTACTCTCTTCATGACCGGATTCTTTGGGAAGAATCTTCACTGATCTCTGCTATTGTTACTATTGCCTTCCTTGAGTCCCTCTGATCTCCAGCCTGCAAGAACATTCCTACCAATTTCGTGTAAGCCAACATGTTACGCTTCACCATCATTAACTCCGCCCCATATATCATCGTCATTAAAATCCTCCATGATCTCACAACGATCCTCAATGCTTTCATATTTCTGGAGCTCGGGAAGCTTGTAAATATGATAATTTTCCTTGGACTTGGGCCTGCTAAACATAGAATTACTCCCATCCATGGCGACCCAATCATCAAAATCCCAATTCTATATGAGGGTTCTTAGATTTAAACGAGGCTACTCAGATTCAGCGAATTCCAAGCTTTTTGGGTCAACCTTGAGCTTCTTCACAAAAATTTCCCAAAATAGACATAACCCAACTGCTGATTACTGCGTATGAACCTACCCAGATCCTCAGATTGAACTACTCTATGTAAATTTTCTGAATTTGGTCCAGCTCTCTTTTCTCTGGCTCAACATTTTTCATCTCGGTCCTCTCTGTAATCACCACGAGATCAGTTTTCATGAGACCTCCTCTCCAACGTCTTTCTTTGAGACCTAAAACTCATTTTTTAAGAAGTTGTACAATCTTTCTCACCGAAATCCGGAACCACCCTTATCAAAATCCGGATCGCTATCAAGTTTTCAGGTTTTTCTTTTTCTTTGCCAAGTTTTAGAAGTCAAAATCTGCAACTGACAAGGAACCGATAGCCACGAACGACATCCACAAGCTCGGAGATGTTTTTAATTTCTGACAATGAAGATTTCGATGTGCCTTCGGCTGGTTTTCTGCAAAAACCTTACAAGATTTTTGGAACGGAATTTGAATCCTAATTTGGTGAAAAACGTTCTGTAAAATATGCCTTCGTTCCCTTCCACCCTTCCTGCCCCGATTTTCCCTCATTTACCACGACAAATGACTTCAACGGTCGCTCCCCCTTCATGTCCGCCGCAATACCAACCTGCCCCCCTCGGCCCTCCCTGTCATCAAAGTTATCAATGTTCCAGAGAGAATCGTATTCTTTATTGCTGATGATCTGGATGAATTTGAGCATAACAAACCAAAGATATGTTTGGCCTGCTATTGTTCTCTTTTAGTGTGCTGATAAGACAAAAGATATGTTTGGCCTGCTATTCTTCTCTTTTAGTGTGCTGATAAGATTATGTAGGATTTTGGGTGCAAAGATCAAGGTTGATGTGTCAAATACAAGCTCAATTGGAATCATTACTAGGGTTTCAACCAGGCGTGGACGGTGGGCCAGTAGGACGCTGCCGAGTCAGGATACATTCTCAAAAATTGGGACCGCCCTTGCCTGTGCAAATAATTGTATATCGTTGCCTCAGTTCCATCGCTGTGAATAGACTGAAAACGAACCAACCTGCAATTGTATGCTGTATTATTTATTGTGCAGCAGGTATTGTATTGTAAAAGATGAAACGAACTTTATTGGCACTTAGTAGGTGGTTGACTAGATGATTTAACTTCTATTTTTGTTGATTTGTTTGGCCTTATTAGTGGAACAGAATAACATGTTAAACATGGGATTGTAGTATTTGAAATGTCAGTCAATGCTTATAACAGTTTTAAGGGTTGTTTAAATGTGTTAAGATTTAATTTTTTATTAAATTTTTTTATTTCGTACTATATTTTGGACATGTTTTTTCAAATTTTATTAAGGAATTGCAGATTTTAATTATTTAAATTACATAATCAATATATAATAGGAATTATTTATTAAAATTTCAAATATCATATTAGGATAATTTTAATCTTTAACTTAATACATAATATTATGGGGTTGATTATTTAATAAAAATGAGTTATATCTCATAAATAAATAATAATATTGCTATAATAAATGATTGATGTTATTATTAAAATTGGATAATTAAGATGTAACAAGGTTGAGTGGCAGCGTAGTCCTTGCCAACGAGGTTAGAAAGCAAATTGTGGAAAACGGGGTCGAACAAAATGTTTGGTGCAAAATGTATATGACGGAAATGTTGTGTGCAACATGTATATCATGGAACATGGTGCAAAACAAAATGAAGTTTGGTAGGCAAAGAACCATCTATTTTTTGAAATTATATAGCAAACATATATTTTTTGAAAGTATATAACAAACTAGAAATTTGTTGAAAGTGGAAGAATAAATTTGGAAATTTAAATGCATTTGCCATATGGACTAGTGAAAGATAAAAATATATGAAGACATAAAATTAAAAGGAGATAAAAAATATAAAAATTTAAATGCATTTGTAAATGATGCTTGCATTGTAGAGCACCATTTATTTTGAAATATATAAAAAAATAAGAATCTGTGAAAACATAAATTTAAAAGGAGATAAGAAAACATTTTTATTTGAAATATGTCAAAAAATAAAAGTTTGTTACATACTATTGGAAATATACAAAAAAATTAAAGTCGGTTACATATAAACCGGAATTTCAATGCGTTTGTCATGTAGACTGGGATTGGGGCTTCCGTGGACCATTAGAGAAATATGTACAAGAAACAGGATTGTGGAAAGAAGATAGAGTGCAATCCTTGCAAGGTAAATAAATGGAAAGGTATAAGTGTTTGCCTGTACATATCTATTTAAGAAACTGGAATAGCTAGGTTGATAAACAAAGCATGATGTGATCAATATTTTTACAGCGAGGGTACATATGAGCCCTTTGGCTATTTGCTTGTGGTTGTCGTTTCATTGATGTTGTCGATGACTGTGGTTTCAAGGATGTCCTCGACGGTTACTAGAATGTTGACAAATGTCTGTTGCATTTCGTCGACGGTCTGTTTCAATTGTCTTTCGAGCCATTCTTCAATGTAGTTTCTCATTGGGGCGACGTTGATCTCATTCCGGATTTTTATGTTGAAAATGTCACTTTCTAATTCCCGGAAGTCGATAGAAAGATTAGAGAGAGTCTGATGAATTTCCTAGTTCTGTACTGCATATTTGACTAGCCAGTCGTGGACGTGAGCTTGATTAAATTTAAGGATGTTGTAAAAAATTTCCAGAGACAAGGCCTTAAACATACCAACCTATTTATCGAACTCTTGCCTAGTTAGGGGCAAGGATTTTGCGATTAAGTCGTGGTCTTGGAAGTCATTGGTTTTCCTGGCTAAGTCTATATTTGACAGCCTTGTGAATAATTTATCTTTGTTCGATATAGCTTGTTCACATGACTGAACAATGAGATGAAGGTTTTTCACTTTTTTTTCCCAACATGCATTCAATTGACCGATCCGGTTTTTGGATGGAAGATCTTCTTCTCTTCTTTTTGTTTATGTCATATTGTTGACAATCTTGCCAAAAGGAATGACCATTTTTAAAAAGAAATTTTCTTCATCTTTTAACTCGACCTGCAAATGCTCGAGCAAATTGTGTTCCCTGTTTCCAAGGAAGTGATGGTTTGTGATCTTTTCCACGCCTCGGTAACAAGTTCCATTCTTTTTTTGATATTACTCTCCACATATCCTTTAGAGGATGAGAGCAGGGTGGAGGATGCTTTTACGTTGGCTGCAGAGGTGCCATGCATGCCTATTGCTAAAGGATTGACAAGCAATGACATAGGAATGAAAGCGTCTTCCAATTCCTTGACCCGTTCCTTCAGTCTAGCATTCTCAGTCTCAATTCCTCCAATGGAATCATGAAGTGCTTCTTCGCTCGTGGTGTGAAGTTGACAGATTTGGGACGGTCGCATGTTGGCAAGGTCAACCTCTGAACGAGATTTGTCTTTCTTGTTTTTAACATCTTTTTTCTCAATTATCAATTTTTGGTCTGGCTATAAAAAACAACGCTCTGGAACATGAAGGATTCATCTTCATCAAACATTTTGGTAACAGATATGTCCATTGGATGGCTATGGTGGATGGCGTCTCTGGGCTGATCAAGGAAGTGCATCATGCTATCTAGGTCAGTGTCAAGTTCCATGTTCTCACTCTAAATTTTTGTCTCTTCCCCCTACCCCACATTTTTTTTCTCTTCTTCTCTACTGGAAGTTTGTGAGAACTATCAATTTTAGAGTGAGGAGGGTCGTTATCTCCTCCTTCATTTGAAGAACTCTGAGTTTTTTTATTGCTGTGGTGGGCCATTGGAGCGATGCTCCGGAATGTCGTACTTTTTGGAGTGGTATTTTCGAATTGAACACTCTTGTCATTGGGGCCTTTCCCCTGTTGTGTGTACAATTTAGTGCAACTTTGCATTGTGTCTACGTCGTCAACATCAGAGGTAGGACCGTTGTCGTTACTATCTCTAATTTTGGAGAGGTGTTTTTCTAAAAATGAATCACCGAGGCCAAGTGTTTGTAAATGTTGTCGAAAAACATTATAGGGGTCGAAACCTCTTATGATTTTATCATATCGTAGGTTGGAGATGTAGAATGTGCTACGAAATCGTCAATTTTGTTGACGTTTTTCAATACAAACTCCCCTATTTTCCAAGGCAAAGGAATGAACTGTTTTTTTTCTTCCTTTGGAACAAATGGAACCAGTAGTTGTATTGACGTGCTACTTCTGCAACAAACATTTTGTCCATAATGTGACATGGAAGCAGAAAAGGTTGTTCCGTGGAGGCAAAAATTCTTATGACATTGTAATTATCCAAATGTTTGAGTGTCCCCTTCTTGTCCAAAAACCTAGTTGCTTGTTCAGATATGCGGGGAGCATATTCTCCTAACAACAAAACTTTGAAAACAGACATGAAGCCATTAAAAACCTCATAAAAAAAGTGGGAAGCCTTGTTCTTCCACAAGGCCTGGTACCAGAACGTTAATGGGTGGAATTCGCAGTTGACATCCTTGGATAGAGACAGTTGTGGAAACCAGCAGGAATGCGCTATTGCAAAAACTAAATAGGATGACATATAAAATTTATTTTCCCTTTTGTAGCTTGACAATTGGGAACAAATTTCATGGGAAATTAACCTGCCCCAATCAAAAATGGTTTGCTCGTTGACTGTGAAATACAAAATATAAAGAGCCATTTGGGAAACAGTTGTTGTCGAATTGTTGGCCCTTGACCAAGTTTTGAGGGTTCTTGGTCATGTTTGACCGTTTTGGACTTCGATAGATTATCAAAGGCAGAGCGCAAGACGAAGCAGAGATCGCGGGATCTCGGCCCCTTTTTGGGTTCTTTTTGGGATTTGGGATTATGTAACGGATATGTGATGTCGGCCCATGGGTTTACCCATGTTTTAGGCCTATTTTGTAAAGTATAAATAAGTAGCTAGGTGACATAAGTAGTGGGATGATAATCTAAGTGGTAAGTGAAAGTACTGTTTGTAGATGCTATGTGCATATTGTGAGAACCTTGTAGAGCTAAGTGCAAGTGGTTGTAAAAAACTGTGAAAGGCTTTATGCTAGACCTAGCTCGGGGAAGGAGGATCTAGCAAGGTGCACGCAGATCTCTTGTCCTATGTAGAGTAGCGTTTTTGTGGCTCTGTGCATGTAGATGATCGATTGAAGCTAATAAAGAAGAAGATTTGGTGGACGTATCCCCAGGGTGGGGTGAACCACGTAAATATTGTGTTATTATTCTCTGTGCGATGTTCTGATGTGTTTATGTCTTTACTTTCTAAGTTCTTTGATATAGATAGATATATCTATCTTTTCTTTGTGCTTATGATGACCCTAGATGCTAGATCTGACCTATGTGAACTTGCTTAGTGCTCAAATCTACTAGATCTAATCTATTTCTTTATGCTAAGTGCTTAGGTACATTAGATCTAATGCTCTCTTTTATCTGCGATGTAGATATTGGTTAAATAATGACAAGATGACGGTGCTAAGTGCTCTATTAAGTATTATAATCATAGATCTGTGTCCCAGCTAAGGTTGCAGACACCTGAGTCCTGCAACCACCCCTGTCTCTACCTCAGGTGATACTTCATATGCTTCGCAGGTGTTTCCGAAAGGGCCAGTAGTTAGGGTTTTGTTTGTACGTTGTTGTAGAGTTGAACCCTGGGTCTAACCCTATGCCAGCAAATGGTTCCGTTACCGGGACCTGAAATTGTGATTGTTGGGAACTGAGGAAGAAGAAGCTTTATGTAAAGATTCGACCTGAAATTGTAAAAGCTTTGTGCATAGATCTGTTGCTCTAGTGCGTAGTACTCTACTTAGTTTGATAAGCTCTGTGCTAAGGAAAATAAGTCTGATCTGAAGAAAAGAGGTAAGATCTGAAAGCTTTGTGCTCTGACAAAAGTAAAAGTGATATTTTTTTATTAAAAGAGGTAAGATATGAAAGCTTTATGCTTTGATAAAGGTAAGAATATTGAAAATTTCTAGATCTAAAATCTTTATGCTCTGTAGAAGTAAGATAAGTGGAAATTTTTTTTTCAACAATATGGATCTAGGTATGTTTGATATATTCTATCCTAGCTTGAAAACTAGGGTATTAATAGATGAAAGAAGATTTGATATGAGTAGATATGATAAGAATAGTGAAAAATATGTTATACCTATGCATAGAAAGAATGTTTGGACTAATAAGTGTATGCAGGATCCTAGAAAGAAATGTTTGCATGTTAGCTACCAAGATCCTAGCGCGTAGTACACAAAAGGATGGGGATCACTTAAAATAAAGAGAGGATTAACCCTATGTTACAGTTGCAGAAGACTGGGACATCTTGCTAAGGAATTCCCTGGGAGAATACCTAGTTGCCTTTGTTGTAAAGCTATGAACCATGAAGTATTGGATTGCCCTAGAATGATTGCTAAGGTTGAAAGAATGAATATGAAACAAGAAAACCCTAAGGCAGATCGAGAAACTAAGATTATGACAGAATCTCAGAAAGAATAAGATAAAGTATTTCTACAGATGAAAGAAACCCTGAATGACCACCGACATGTCAGATTATCAGAGATCTTCAAAGAAAAAGAATACCTTGAAGCAAGAATAGGAGACTTTGACATTAACTTTGTTCTATATGAGGAAACACAGGTGAATATCATGACAGAGAGAACTTGGGAAGCTATAGGGAGGCCTACTATGATTCCTTCATTAGGAGGAATATGACTATTCAAAGGAAATATGATAAACCTATGTGGAAAGCTCACCTGGATACCTATGAATGCCAATGGAACTACGACAGAGGAAGATTTTGAGATTATTAAATTTATTGAGAACAGTACCCCATTTACCATGCTACTAGGAAAACCTTGGATTGAAAGAGATTAGGCTAGAAGGCAAGAAGAAGAAGAAGTTTTAGAGCAGAAGAAGCAAGAGTTAAAAGAATTCATGACTAGAAGGATCACAGACTTGATTGAAGAACAAAAGAACAGATTGAAGCTATTTAACAACAGAGACCTGGATGTCAAAGTTGGAAGAACACTAGAAGACCCACAAAATATTGAAGTACCTATTCCATATAAATAAGAAGGATCACCCTCGAATCTTAGGAAAGAATCTCAACAGTGTGAAGTAACTAGGCCAAAAGAAGATAAGAATCAGAATGGAAAAAGACATACCAAGACGAAGTTCACTCGGGAGAAGTCTAGAAAGCTAATTAAGAAGAGAGTTAAGACCGAAAAGTTGCAGAAGGTTCCAAAGGTGACCTCGCAGAAGGAAAATTTGCAAAATTGGAGCTTCGTCGGGATATCAAAATAGCGACACATGGCACTTCGCCATGGCGAAGCAATATAGCCGTTAGGGACATTATAACTGTTAGACCAACACTCTGAATGGGTAGAAAGACATTTATGGATAGATAGCTCGCCATCCGATTGTTCAGACCATGCCATAACAGACAGAACAAAGTTAATGAAGGCTTCATACCCGTTGCAAGTGACCCATTTCCGAGTTACCTATTTATCCCGTTGTGCCATGCATCGAGAACATTTTTTCCAACCGAGAGTTTGAGACCACAGACTAAGTTGATTTTATACAGCGATCATCGCACTCTTGCTACCTATTCTATTGCAGTATCTAAGTTACTCCCAAAATCGGAGATTGTTAACCCCGAGTGAGTATGTCAGACGAGTTGAGCGTTGCAAAGAAAGTTGTTGAAGAAGTTCTTATCAACCTCATGACTCAAAGAGTCATGTCGATGTCTATACGTGTACAAGAATAATCGACAAGAGGACTGCCAGCCTCTCTGTCCACTGCTCGCAGAGCCAGACCATCCCAGCCATCAGATGAAAAGAGAACCAAGCACAAGGATGATCTAGCGAATGTCAAATTGATCCTGACCATATTACCTGCCTATATTCCACCACTGAGTGGCGCAGTAAACTGAGACAGCATGCCCAGAGATTTCAAATACACCTTGGTTATGACGTACCTCCCGAAGGGGATACGTGCACTTCGAGCAAACCAAGATAAGATTGTAGTGTTAAAGTTTAGCAAATTCAACCTTGGAGATCGCAAAGTCTATAACATGATCGCCCCACATAAGTACCTAACCAAAACAAAGGGGAAGAATTTGAATATAATCCCCAAGTCATGGACTATAAACCTCGCTCAGTCCACCCTGTTAAACGTCATGAAGATTCCTCACTTTGGTAGACACCAGGAACTCAATGCCTGCGTCAAGCTGGTTCTTTCTTGTTACCATGGCGACCATTTGTGGCTAAAATGTCATATAATAGTTGATCCGACGGTGATCAATCGGATCACGGGATTGAGTATGCAAGGACCTGATCCACAAGATTTTTACCCACGAAAAGCCATGGATCGCGCTCTATCACAAAAGATCAAGGACACTTATGGCGATGACAAGAAGGGAACGCGAGGCTACAAGGTATATTCTATCTAGAGTGGTTTAGTGCACCTCTCCTGTCAGTTGATTGCAGGGAATTTAGTAATAAAGAACCGACCTACTCAAGTCATTGGTTTTGTAGTCGACCTCGCAAGGAAGTGCGCGGAAGGCCTTCAGATGAACTGGGCAAAGTAAATGGTGAACTAGTTGGAACTCGACTGAAGAGAAGCACAGGATCAAGGATATGAATTTCATTTACATGACTCTTGATTCTTATAGCTTTTATTGCCTGGGAGATGTTGAAAGGTGCAACCTTCCTAGACATCGATCCATTTGAACCATTGGCCACGAAGTTAAGTACACTGTGGTATTCAAGCAACATGAATAAACAGTGGCAGTCAAATGTTTTTTTTCATACCTACTACAATCAACTGAAGATACCCATACAGTCTGAGCCTTGCATGACTTTGAACACTCTACAACATTTCAGGCCTTTGATGAAGTTCAATGTAGATCAACATTTTATTTACATCACAGCGCGTGCCGAAGAACACAAGAAACATATTCAATCCTACTATAAGATGATGGAGGAGGACTTGGAGGAGATCGCTAAGGACTGGTCGGAGGACCTCCTTATTCTAGCAGACCCTACGGAGATATCCGACATCAACAACCCAAAAACAACGCAAGATACACCCAGACCCAGAAGGACAAAGAAGACCAAACAGGTCCAAGAATTAGACAGCACATCCGTGAAAACTGCTTCCATATCACCAGAGCGAGGAGGTGATGGAAAAGAGTTGAATGAAAAATAAGTTGAATGGAAGCAAGGAGACGAGGTTGACCCCCTGAAGAAGAGGAAAGGTTCACCTCCGAAACCTTCCTCCTTGAGGAAATCGAAGGCCACCAAGACCAAGATGCAGACTGTCCTCACCTCCGATGACTTCGACTTCCTCATAGCAGCCCTGTAAGAGGCTTCACTGGAAATAGCAGAGAAACAAGAACAAAATCAAGAGGAGATGTATGATCGAATTGAGGATGAACTCTGAGGGGTACAACAAGCCCTACAGTCCAACCGCGTAGTCTCCACTGGGTCGGGAGAACCAGAATTGGGAGATGAGATAGCTCAACTCCACCGCATAGCTGATACAGTCAAAGCACGCCTTTGATGAGCACAGGAAGAAATAGAGAAATCCACCTAGGATTTGACACAATTACAAGGAGTACTCATAGAGCAACGCAGTGCTACAGAAAAAGAAAAGATTACTCTCCAAGAAAAGTTTGATGAAGAAAAAACACAGCTACAACAAGAAAAGGAACAGTTGCTCGCGGAGAAAATCAAAGTAAAAGAAGTGGTCAACATAGCACTTCTCTCTATGACAGTATAAATCAATGTATAAGATCGAGTTACATAGTAGGTGAACTAAATCACAGAAGCCATCCAGCAGCTACAGCAATGCATAGAAGATTTGGAGCTACGCACTATACCTGAGACCCCACAAGATGTAAGAGACCAAAGAGAAGCAACCGCCCGGAGTGCAGTTGAAAGGCTAAAGGATATTACCCTGGAATGTAAGAAATTCACTGATCACAGTGCCCAGACCTATGAACAGCTCATGAAGAACCCAGAATTGAAGGCACTGGAGTCGCAGCTCCAAGAGGCGAAGTATCAAGCCGAAAAGATACAGGCGTAGTTGAAGCCCCTATCAGTTGTGGAAAGAGTGAAGTTCTCCCAAGAGAAATGCACTGCACAAAAATAGATCCACACTATCCAAAACATATTTATGGAGGTAACTCAGAGGCCCCAAACTATACAAGATAAGGCTTATCAATTGTTTACAGTGGTAGAAGGCCAAGGAGCAGAGCTAAAGCAGGTTGTCACTACAACTGAACAATGTCTAGAGAGACCTATCAACGATGAAATTATCCAAGAGTTCATTGAACAGGAGGTCGTATCACAACAACAAGTCGAAGCATCTCGAGCCAAGCTCAAGGTGTTCGAAGTAGAACTAGTCAGACCAGATTGACTCGGGTTGAGTCACAGGTGAGTGTTGGGGGCGTGTTGGCCCTTGACCAAGTTTTGAGGGTTCTTGGTCATGTTTGACCATTTTGGAATTTGAAAAACTGTCAAAGGCGTAATGCAAGACAAAGCAAATATCACAGGTTCTCGACCCCTTTTTGGGTCCTTTTTGGGATTTCAGATTATGTAACGGGTATGGGATGTCGGCCCATGGGTTTACCCATGTTTTAGGTCTATTTTGTAAAGTATAAATAAGTAGCTAGGTGACATAAGTAGTGGGCCGATAAGTTAAGTGGTAAGTGCAAGTATGGTTTGTATATGCTCTGTTCATATTGTGAGAACCTTGTAGAGCTAAGTGAAAGTGGTTGTAACAGACTGTGAAAGGCTTTGTGCTAGACCTAACTTGAGGAAGGAGGATCTGGCAAGGTGCATGCAGATCTCTTTTCCTATGCGGAGTAGGTTTTTTTTGGCTCTATGCATGTAGATGACTGATTGAAGCTCATAAAGAAGAAGAGTTCATGGACATAGCCCCGGGGTGGGGGTGAACCACGTAAATATTGTGTTATTCTTCTCTGTGCGATGTTCTAATGTGTTTGTCTTTAATTGATAAGTGATTTGGCATATATAGATAGATTTGTATGTGCTTTGTTCTTATGATGACCCTAGATGCTAGATATGACCTATGTGAACTTGCTTAGTGCTCAAATATGCTAAATCTAATATATTTCTTTATGATAAGTGCTTAGATACATTGGATCTGATGCTTTGTTTTATCTGTGAAGTAGATATTGTTTAAATAATGAAAAGATGATGGTGCTAAGTGCTCTATTAAGTATTATAATCATAGACCTGTGTCCCAGCTAAGGTTGCAGACACCTGAGTTTTGGAACCACTCCTAACTCTACCTCGGGTGAGACTTCATCTTCTTCATAGGTGTTGTCGAAAGGGCCAGTCGTTAGGGTTTTGTTGGTGCATTTTTGTAGTGCTGAACCCTGGGTTTGCCCTTGTGCTAACAGGAATCCTGTCCCGTTATTCTTGTAAACAACCAAGAAATTTTGCGGAATGGATTTCTAAATGAACTAAGTTGCATGCTTGTAATATCTTAAGGACCTAGAAGCGGGTTTTCCAAAAATTGGGGCAAGAGGTCCAACATGTTATTATGCTGTGCTAGAAACTGTTTGCAATCCTCTCCTTTGAGCGTCAATGTTGTCTCTGACAATTTTAGCATCTGGCGGAAAACCTGAGGTGACCAAGAAACAAAAAAGTGGTCCCGTAGTGAAATAATTCTTTTCTCAGAAACAAATTTATTGGTGCACCAAGAGACCAGGTCCTTACAGGTAAAAACCTCAAGGACACAACCTACATGAGCAATCCCAAAGGTCCAAATTACTTGGTTATTTGTGGCAGAGCCTGAGTAATAAGAATATGCCCTGGACCACTGGAAGTTCTGGTCCTCGCGCTCTAAGATGTTGAATCTATCTCCATAGAAGTGTTGTCGAGCTGATGCCATAGGTTTATTAGAGAATTGGTTTGTTGCATATGATGGTTTAAATGAAAAATTAGAGCCGGTAATGTAACTCTCCGCTAAATCTTGGTTAAATTCTTATGAATGGGAAAGCTCCTCGAGCCTTTCGCTGATTAATGACAATCTGTATGGGTGGTGCATGATGAACTATCAACAGTAAATCTTATTTATTTCATATTTAGAAATGTGAAGGTTGGGGGTACGGTGAAGAGAAATTAAGGATTGGAGGTTTCCTAAATGTGCGAAGGCCACGACGTGCGAACGGGAGTTCATGATTTTGAAATCAACACTCGGAAGGGATAATATAATTCCCCCACAATTTTCTGTTTAATGCGGATCAATACGATATCTCCTTGAGCCTTTCACCCATCAATGACAATTTATACGGTTCCTACATGATGACCTGTTAGAATTAAATGCCAGTAATTCCAAATTTAGAAACAAGATATGTATATATATAAAAAAAAAAAAAAAAAAATCTTTTNAAAAAAAAAAAAAAAAAAAAATCTTTTATTATAGACAAGTGTGAAGGTGTCGGAGATGAAGAAGAGAAAGGAAAGAATGGCAAGCTCTGAAAAATGGTTAGACAGGATTCAAAAAAGGGTTACGGGGATAGCCAGGATAGCCGAGTGTTGCACAGTCAAATTTCATGTATCAAAATTTTTGAGTGCAAAATGTGTAAAACGGAAGAGATCATGATAGGGCAGTTCAGCAGTCGGTTTGTATATTTGTGGAATTCTGACAAAGTGGGTAACTATGGAATAGGGAAATTTCTAATTGCATGCCTAGAAATAAGATCTTATATATAATTGGCAACTACTAATTGCAAAGGGGTGTAGGCACAAGAAACAACGACTTGGAACTGAATATTTCTTCAACCCAACAAACCAACGATCTGCCAAAGAAATTTGAATAAATGGTGAAGTATGGAAAGAGGACAGACGGGCTTCAAAAGGGGGTGACAATAGTTCCAAAAAATATGCGAGGACACGATGGTTAAATTGTATTTCTCGGAATTTTTCAGTGCAAAATGTATACCATGGAAGAGGGCATGATAGGTGGACTGTAATAAGGAAGAGGGTATGATCTAAGGCCGTTTTCAAATATGTATATCGCGGAAGTGACGGTACTGTTCGCAGGCCATGGAACAACAAAAGTCCAATCTAGAGCCCACCTACCGGGAATTCACGGTTGGAGAAGTTTCTGTGTATGGAATGGGAATCGTTCAGTCGGTGTAGCGATAAAAGAGCACGAGTGCAAGTGTGAACAAGGAATACGATCCACGAGTTTACTTGGTTCTTGCTTGTATGCTTCGTTTGTCAATTTCTATATCGTGGAACTCCGAGGCATTCTATTAGTGAGCCAGCCGACAAGTCCAGTTGTCAATTTGTATAGTGTGGAACTGTGGGTGTTTCTTTCAAGACACGGAACTATAGAGGAAATGTGTTGCCCTTTAATATAGATTATGTGCCGCAAATGTTGTAGGGTCAATTTAAAGAAAGGGGAACTGGTCATTGGAAACATGTGAATCTGATAAGCCGTGCAACAAAGAATTTTCGGGAAAAAAATGATTAAGTAACCAAGAAAAGAAACTACAGGGAATAAAAGAGTGGAAAAATAGAAAGGAGGAAGGTAGTTTTCGTAAGTGCGAATTAGTTTTAAAGAAGCCACATTGTTGCAAAACCATCATTTTCTACTAATTGCCAGCAAATGCATTGTTGAAGATTAGATTTTATTGCAATTGTACCAAGATTTATAGTAATTTATAAAATATTAAGTGCATTGTAGTTCTTGATACATTCTTCCATGACTGTAACATATTAACTTAACTACTAAACTTCATTTTCTACTAGTTCCCAACAAATGCTTTGTTGAAGATTAGATTTTATTGGAATGTGTGGGTGTAACTGTTTTGTTGATACATTGTTCCATGACTGCAACATATTAACTCAAGTATTAAAATTCTTGCATTATGGGTTGTTAGCATTAAAACTTAATAATGATTTTGCTGCAACATTGTACACTGGTATTGCTATGTTCTATCTGCATTACGAATAGAATTGAACGTTGGTTTCAAATTGTGTAATCCATATTTTGTTTGCATAAAAGGCTGGTGGATTGACACAATAAAAAATAACCTAAGTAAACAAAATAGTGAAGAAGTACGAGAGCACCGAACCATGCCGATGAGAACATGCATTAAATCCAGAAAAGAAGCAGCATGGAAGAGTCGAAGGCAAATTTTTTAATAGAAAATCCATGTAAAAAAATAAGAAAAACACCCAATATTGTACATATATCCTTAGAAATTGGACCCAATTCTTCGGGCCAAAACATTGAATGTATCTGCGACAAACATAGACATGGGATCCACAGTATGCAAGATCCTTGCAATTTTCTCCTCGATGAATCATCTTGTGCTGAAATTGATAGTTTTCAAAAGCTTCCCGTATGGAAGAAGAGGGAAAACGTTGCAGGGAAAATGGAATATCCCTTAGCTGACACCACCTCTGCATAGTCCAAAAAAATTTAGGAGCACAGGTTGCACGTGCAATTCCAGAGGCCCAAATTAGTCCATTCTAGGCGGAAGGAGATGACTAGTACAAAAATGCCTTGCAGCAGTGAGTGTTTTGGACCTAATTCCCAAAGATGTTAATCAATAATTTTTTGGCTTGATATATATCTTTGGGAGCATCAACATATCATTGTTTTACAGTGAAACTCTTCCGCCCAGAAAGGACTAATTTGGGGTTCTGTAATTCCTACTTTCGCGCTGCAAAGTGGCTCTTGCATTTATCGTCAGTTTCTTTTCTAAAACTCCTTTTGGTGTTGCTAGGACCGACATCATTGAAACGGGAAGTTTCATTTGTTATGGTTGATTTCAATTTGGGTGCAGGAGTGGGAATATTCTATGCATTTCCATCATCCATTGCCGTATCATCGACCATCAGATCATCTTCTTCCAGCTCAGAATTCATGACATCAACTTCTGTGTCAGCCATGAATGCAATTGGTAAGGTTCTCTGAGAAGGTAGGGTTGCCTTGGAATTCTTTGGCTTGAAATATATCTCTCAGTGTACCAAGGGACCATCTACGTTTTTTCTCCTGGGTAGAGGGAGATGAGTAGTAAGAATATGCCCTGGAATAATGGAACCTCTAGCCATTATGCCCTAATGTGTTTACTGTGGCTGGACAAAACTACTGCCACAAGTTATTAAGAATTTGCATTTGCTCAAGACGATGTTTGAAATGAAAATCGGGGAGGGATAATAGAACCCTCCGAAAATTATAGTTTAATGCCTATCAATGGCATATCTTCTCGAGCCTTTCACTGATCAATGACAATCTCCAGGGTTCGTGTGGAGCTATCACCATCACAGCTCACTAATTGCACAATTAGAAAAAAGTGTGAAGCTCACGGTGATGACGAAGAGAGATTAAGAATTAGAAATTTCTTAAAAGCGCCAACTCGCTCGCGCAAAAAAAACAGATTTCATCGTGTTTGAAATGAATACTTAGAAAGGATAACATAATTGTGCACAAATCTTAGTTTAATTTATAGTAATGACAAATATTCTTTGGACTTTCGGACATTAATAACCATCTTAACCGTTCTTGCAAGATGAACTACTAGCATTAAAGCTTAATTATTGAATATCTGGAAACAAGTACAAAGGCAGCGGTGATGGCGAATTACGGCGAAGCACCGACTAACCCGGGAAACTAATTCCAAGAAATACCTAAGTATGGAAAGAGGTCGGGCAGGTTACAAAAGAAAAATGACAGAAGATATACCCAAGAGACATGAAGGGTCGATGGTCATATTGCATCTTAGTGACAGATATCAGCCTTGAATTTGTATGTCGTGGAATTTTGGTTGCTCTTTGTGCGCAGGGGAACAACGGAAGCGCAATGGTGAGAGGGAAATTTGTATATTGTTGAACCTGGGGTTCTGTGTATAAAAGCATGAGACATTGGGAAAAAGGACGAAGCAAACACAAAGAGAAAGTATACGAGATGAAGGGGGGTTTGTTTGCAAATTTGTAATTCACGGAAGTTCAGGTGCTAGTCGCAGGTGGCAGGACGATGTAAATGTAATGTTAAAGCCGCCTATGCAGGAACCCGCGTTTCAAAAAAGAAAAGCATAGAGAAAAGAGAAACTAGAAAATTTTGAAAAAACAAGTAATACACACTAAATATGTACTTAGCCACTTTTTAAATTGTGGGTTCTCGAATGGACGGGCTCTAAATTGGGCATCCATTGTTCCCTGGCCTACAAATAGCATTCAAAATTCCGTGATATACAAATTGGCCAGCGGACCTGCGGGGTGCCTCGTTCAAAATTGCACTCCTTTTGTTTATTTTCATACAAACAGTACTCGAAGTTTCGTGGTATACAAATTGACAGACAGACTCTAGGGATGGCGGCCTCAAGTGTGTGATTGTCTACGGATGTTAATCCCTATTAACTATTGGACATTATCTAAAGGCATTCTTTTGAATACTAAATTATTAATATTAAATATTGATATTGTACAATTTAATTAGACAAGGAGATTTGTACAATATGAAACAAGGAAGCGGTCGGTAGGTCGAGCTATTGATATAAAAGTAAATAAAATCTGAATAAGTGAATCCACCAACTTCCTTACCAAGAAATTTTTCGAAAATAACGAGCAATACATAAAATCTATTTTTATAAAGTACGAACATGAGATTTTATAGACCATGTACTGTTCCCACATTCCATACTTAAGCCGATCTTTGGATCACGGGTACTCGGGATGGCAGGCTCAAAACTGGGCCTCTATTTTTCTGTTAGCTACAAATAACACCCAAGAGTTCCACGATATACAAATTGAGAGGCGGTCTTGTGGGTTGGGTCGCTCAACATTGCATTTCTATTATTTCGTATCGTTCAAACAGCACTCAGAGTTCCGCCATATACAAATTCACAGATGGACTCCAGGGCTAGTGGGCCCAACCTTGCGAGTGTTTACCAATGGTGATCCCTATGAACTATGTAACACTAACAATGGCCTCATAGGCTGGCGGTCTCAAAATTGGGGATTTCTTGTTCCATGCCATGAAAGTAGCACCCAGAGTTTTGTGATATACAAATTGACAAGCTGATTTGCGGACTATTTCAATTTTAAGGGCCTCGTGTTGATGTAATAGCACAATTGGGTTTGGGCCAGTTTACATTCATTTCTTATAATATCAAACAGAGAAGCGGTCAGTCAGGCTGGTGATCTAAAAGTAATTGAAACCTCAAGTCATGAATCTGCCAACTTCCGTAGGTAGAAGTTTTCCGAAACATGACTAACACATACTAAGTATGAACTCTTACAAGGTATGGACACAAAGTTCTTATAGAGTTTGTACGGATCCCGCATTTCATACTTGTCCACTTTTTCGATTGTGGGTTCTCGGTCTGGTGGGCTCAAAGCTGGGACTCTATTGCTACGTATCCTACAAATAGAACCCAGAGTCCCGTGATATACAAATTGACAGTTGAAGTTGCGGACTGGGTCGCTCAACATTGCAGTTCTATTGTTTTGTGTCTTCTAAACAGGATTCGGAGGAAATGAGTAGTACATAGTAAAGATGTACTTCTAAAAACTATTCCATACCTAGCCACTATTTGGACGGCGGGTTCTTGGGCTGCCGGGTTCAAAATTTACCCTCTGTTGTTCCGTGTTCTACAAATAGCACTCACATTTCCGCGATATACAAATTGACAATAAGACTTGCCAGCTATTTGAATTTTAAGGGCCTCATATTCATGTCATAGCACAATTGGACTTGGGCCAATTTATATTCATTTATTACAATATCAAACGGGGAAGCGGTGGGTCGGGCTAGTGATATAAAAGTAAGTGCAAGCTAAAGTCGTGAATCCGCCAACTTCCCCACCTACAAGTTTTCTGAAAAATAAGTAATACATACTAAGTATGTACTCTTATAAAATATGGACATGAAATTTTTATAGAGCATGTCCGGATCCGCCATTACATATTTAGACACTTTTTTGGATTGGAGGATCTCGGGCTGGCTGGCTAAAAATTGGGCCTCTATTGTTCCATTCTCTACAAATAGCACCCACAATTCCGTGATATACAAATTCACAAGCAGACTTGCAGGCTGGCTGGCTCAACATTGCACTTTCATTCTTCTGTGTCCTCCAAATAGAACTCAGAGTTCCGCGATATACAGATTGATAGATGGACTTGAGGGTTGGAAGGTTCAAGTTTGCCATTGATTACGGATGGAAATCCCTATCAACTATTTCACATATCTAAAAAAATTATTTTCAATACTAAATTATTAAAATTAAATATTGATATTGCAGAATTTAATTAGACGAGAAAGTTTGTACAATCTGGTCGGGCGAGTGATATAAATTTTTTCCGGCAAACGAGCAATACATAGTAAACATGTACTTTTATAAAGTATGGACATGACATTTTATAGAGCATATGTGGATCCCACATTCCATACTCAGGCACTTTTTGGATGGTGGGTTCTCATCCTGGCGAGCTGAAAATTGAGCCTCTATTGTTTCATGTCCTACAAATAGCACCCAGATTTATATGATATATAAATTGACAGGCGGACTCATAGTCTAGTTGGCTCAAGATTGTACTTTTATTGTCTCGTAGCGATAACGTATTAATTCCATATTTAGCCACTTTTTTGGATCGAGGGCTCTTGGGCTGGAGGGATGAAAATTGGGCCTCTATTGTTCTGTGCTCTACAAATAGCACCCACAATTCCACGATATACAAATTGACAAGCAGACCTGCGGGTTGGCTAGCTCAACATTGCACTTTCATTGTTCTGTGTCCTCCAAATGGCACTCAAACTTCCACGATATACAGATTGATAGATGGACTCGAGGGCTAGGAGGTTCACATTTTCCATTGTTTACAGATGGCAATACCTATCAACTATCTAACATATCTAAAAACATTATTTTCAATACTAAATTATTAATATTAAATATGGATATTGCAGAATTTAATTAGACGAGAAAGTTTGTACAATTTGGTCGGGCGAGCGATATAAAAGTTTTCCGGCAAATGAGCAATACATAGTAAACATGTACCTTTATAAGGTATGGACATGAGATTTTATAGACCATATGTGGATCCCTCATTCCATACTTAGGCACTTTTTGGATCCCAGGTTCTCGGCCTGGTAAGCTGAAAATTGAGCATCTATTGTTTTGTCTCTTACAAATAGCACCCAGACTTCCGTGATATACAAGTTGACAGGCGGACTTGTGAGATGGTTGGCTCAACATTGCACTTTTATTGTCCTATACCGATTTCGTATTAATTCCATATTTAGCCATTTTTGTGGATTGAGTGCTCTCGGGATGGTAGGCTGAAAGTTAGGCCTCTAATGTTCTATGCTCTACAAATAACATCCACAATTCCACGATATACAAATTGACAAGCGGACATGCGGGCTAGCTGGCTAAACATTGCACTTTCGTTGTTCTGTGTCCTCCAAATAGCACTCAGATTTCCGCGATATATAGATTGACAGATGGACTTGAGGGCTGGCGGGTTCAAGTTTGCCATTGTTTATGGATGGTAATCCCTATCAACTATCTAACATATTTCAAAACATTATTTTCAATACTAAATTATTAATATTAAATATTGATATTGCATAATTTAATTAGATGGGAAAGTTTGTACAATCTGGTTGCGCAAGTGATATAAAAAAATTTCGACAAACGAGAAATACATAGTAAACATGTACTTTTATAAAGTATAATATGTGGATCCCTCATTCCATACTTAGGCACTTTTTGGATCGCGGGTTCTCGGCCTCGCGGGCTAAAAATTGGGCCTCTATTGTTTTGTGTCCTACAAATAGCACCCAGACTTCTGTGATATACAAATTGACAGGCGGACTTGCGGACTGCTTGGCTCAACATTGCACTTTTATTGTCCAGTGTCCTACAAACAACACTGTGGACTTGTGGGTTGGTTGGGTCAACATTGCACTTTCATTGTTCCATCTCCTCCAAATAGCACTCAGAGTTCTGCGATATACAGATTGACAGATGGACTTGGGGGCTAGCGGGTTCAAGTTTTCCATTGTTTATGGATGGTAATCCCTATCAACTATCTAACATATCTAAAAACATTATTTTCAATACTAAATTATTAATATTAAATATTGAGATTGCAGAATTTAATTAGACAAGAAAGTCTGTACAATCTGGTGATATAAAGTTTTTCGACAAACGAGAAATACACAGTAAACATGTACTTTTATAAAGTATAATATTTGGATCCCTCATTCCATACTTAGGCACTTTTTGGATCAAGGGTTTTCGGCCTGGCGGGATTAAAATTGAGGCTCTATTGTTCTGTGTCCTACAAATAGCACCAATACTTATGTGATATACAATTGATAGGTGGAATTGCGGACTTCTTGCCTCAACATTGCACTTTTATTATTCGGTGTCCTCCAAACAACACTCGGAGTTCCGCGACATACAAATCGACAGGACTCCACGACTGGTGGGTTCAAGATTGAAATTGTTTAGGGATGGTCATCCTATCTAACTTTATATAAAAACATTATTTTCAAATACTAAATTATTAATGTTAAATATTGATATTGTACAAGTGAATTACATTAAATTATTAAAGGATGTTAAATCGCTTATTTTTTTAAAAAGTGAAGGAAACAAAAGAAAGTTTTTTTTAAATTCCATGACCGCAAGAATAACAAGGACCAATTTGAATTTTAAGGGCCTCTTGCTGATATGATAGCACAATTTCACTCCGTACAATATATATTCGTTGATTTCAAATTATTCTAGGACATCAATTTTACCAAGTTCATCGAGTAAGAAAAAATGCCAAAACAATGACCAATTTTAATTTTAAGGGCCTCTTGTTGATATGATAGCACAATTGCACTTCACACACTATATATTCATTGATTTCAAATTATTCTAGGACAATAATTTAACCAAGTTCATTGATCAAGTAAATCTGCTAAAACAAGCCACATACTACATTTATTCAGATATGCTTACACTGATGGAAATGCATGTTCTTTATCCTCTACACAGATTGTTGTACCCACAGTACAAGTTTTTGGTTTTCCGTCGCAAACTACCCAAATATGCTTCCAGATATCCAAATATAAACTTGAAAAATCTTTGTTGCACATATCATATCTCAAGCACAACACAAATTGTAGCATGTGCACACCAGTCTATGTAGAGGAAAGAACATGTAATATCATATCGACACATCTGACCATACATGGTTTATAAATGTAGCGTGCATATGCTTTATTCCAACAAAAAAACAACGGATATTGTAATTTCACATGTATTCCTCAAATAATTTTGCATGCAACTATTTTCTTTCATGGCAGCACTTAGGCACCAACAAAATCTCACAGAATAATAGATATCGGCCTCAACAGATGGGGAAAATAACACAACTGCATATCAACTCATGCTTGCAGGAGCTGAACACTATAAAGCACCCAAAAAAAACAATAATAATCCCAAAAAAAAGAAAAAAGAAAAGCTCCAACCACTGCCACTGGACCCCAACCCTGCAAGGCCGAATCAAACAAAATAAAACAGCAAGCACCAAACTAGCAAGAAATCACAAACAGGATAAACTGCACCCCTAGGGCCCCAACGCGTAAACCCGAGGCAAACAAATAGAACCAGGAACCCACGAACCAACGAACCAGCAAGAAAATTTGATCCAGTAAACAACATATGTATCTCCAATGATTACGAAACTGCAACCCAAGCACAGAAGGAACCGGAAACATACGAGGAGCATGCCACTACAAATAAGAAAACATTCTTACTTGCAAATTGCAAACAATGAACAACAAACAAGGAATACAAAATGAAACTATGACATCGAAACTTACTCCGAAACGATGAAATGCAGAAGCGCAAGTCAAATCGTGAACGAAACAACAACCAACAACCGACAAACCAGCAAAGAAGAAGCACTCACCAAACCAGTAAACAATGTATGCAGCTTCAACTAGTATGAAATTGCATTGAAAAGGCATAAGAAGGATGAAGCATACAATGGCTATTGAATTGGCGGTGAACAAACAAGACTCTGCAAATTCACTGTAACTGTATAGAAAATTTCGACGAAAAAAGTACTCCGAGAACCATATTTACATAAATATTTAAGGCTGTCAGGTTGTCTAAGGACCTTACGGTATACAAACATTTAAGCTGTCAAGGTTGTTGGAGGATGTCGCGTCATGTAAACATTTAAGTTGCCAGGCCTATTGAGGCATCTCTGAATAAGTGTTAATACATTTCAACAAAAATACATCCGACAAAGACGCTATAAGCTTTGGAATTCTCAATCACTATAAATCTTGGATATCAAAACATTTCAATATGCTTAGTACATATCAAAACTTACAGATATATTCAACTACCAGAAAATGCTAATAAAAACATTCGAACTAATGCTAGCATTAATCCACCTTCAAGCAGTATAGAGGAAAAATATATGATTAAAAAAGACTGTATACGAGAAAAAGTTTGGATATGTTTCCATATAAAACATTGGGAATAGCAAAGCTGGTAATAAAACCTCCAATCTCTTATCCATTCAGATTGATACATATATGGTACTTTTTATTATATAAAAATATATGTTCTTAATTCCATAGCTCCAACAATAGGTATTGTGCAAATATTTTGGGTCAAAGGACAAACTAATATGTAGTCAACAAATTATCGATCACTATAGTCCCTCTATGCCTATATTCAGCTAGCAGAAAATGCTAACACAAACATTCGAAGTAATGCTAGCATTAATCCACCTTCAAGCAATATAGAGGAAAAATATATGATTAACAAAGACTGTATACGAGAAAAAGTTTGGATATGTTGCCATATAAAATATTAGGAATAGCAAAGATGGCAATAAGACCTCCAATCTCTTATCCAATCAGATCAATACATATATGGTACTCTTTATTATATAAAAATATATTCTTTTAATTCCATAGCTCCAATAGTCAACGAATTATCGATTGTTATAGTCCCTCTATGCCTACGGCAGGGACTAATAAGAATTTTAAAAGGTGTCGCGAACATTTAACTTTGTCCATAATTTTATATACCATAAAAGTTGAATCTTCTAGAAAACATCGAGAATAGATCCCTGTTATATATCATGAGATTTATTTAACATGGAATAACTGAAAAATGAGAGATTTGTGTTGTTTTTAGTGGACTAATGACAATAATTGCTACCGCTCTCTTATATAATGGGTGACTTGGAAGCAATGCAAAACCAAAACCATTACTATCTAGATTTTTTTTTAATTAACATAAATGATACATAAGTAGATATAATTAATTAGTGATTTAGAGGAAATAAAATATATTATTTTATTTAGAGTGAAAATTGAAATATTTTATTTATGATTCATATTAGTTATATTCAATTTTTTTTATTATTATTTTTTTTTTAAATTTTACATAATATTAAGTATCCAATAAATTACACATCTCTTTATCTCTTTTTATATATGAAGTTCATATAAAATTATTTTAAATAAGAAAGAAAATGAAATATTTTATTTATATTAGATATTGAAATATTTTTTTGTTCTTAATAAATTTTTTAATGTCACTTGCCAAAACTATGTTGATCATGGAAGGAATTTCACATCTACTTTCCTATTTGACTTTAGACTTTAAAAAGTGTAGGGTTTAACTATTTTATTTGACATGGACATTGGAATATTTTATTTATGACTCATATTGAGATATTGTTTTTCTTTTTAATTCTTCTCCATCATATATTGGAAAGTAGAAAGAACCCATTAGTTGAATAAGATTTTTTTAATTTTCAATTTTTTTATCTCTCTATATAAAGTTGATATAAAATTATTTTACTTAAGGTAGATATCTAAATATTTTATTTATGGCATATATTGAAATATTTTTTGTTATTAATAGTTTTTTTAAATGTCACATATCAATTCCAAGTTGAACACAGAAAGAATGGCATGTCTCCCATAATGAGATGTAGAAATATTTTTTGATGCAATAATAGAATATGAGTTACGAATTAATGATTTATTATAAATATAGAGAAAATTTAAGATATAATATTCAAAAATAATAATAATAATATTAAAGCATTTTATTATCTTTATAGATATTATGTTTTATTGATTTGGTCTATTAAGAACATGTTTTTTCTTATACAAGGTTATATGTTTTGTATCTTTCTTTGTTATAGCCTTAAAATTGTGTTATTTAAAATTAGTTTTATTTTATTTTAAAGTTTTGTAAGTTAAAATTACTAGCCACAAAACATAAAAAAACTGTTAACTTTTAATTTAAAAGTGAAAAAATAGATTTCAAAACTACACAATTTGTATTTTGAAAAAAATTATAAATATAAATTTGAAAATTATGAATATTAAAGTTTGAAAAGGCAAATTTGGATTTTGAAAATACAAAAATCTATTTTAAATATGTTAATTTCATTTATTCGCAATTTAATTAAATTGTAAATAAATTACATAATTAATATATATATTAAAAAAAATTATAATTTCTCTAATCATAAAAAAACATTATCTCCCAAAAAAAATATCTAATATTTCTTTCCTCATAGAAAGAACATGATTTTACAAATAAAAAAAAATTACATTTTATATATGTTTCTAATATTTCAACAAAACAAAAATCAATTAAAAAAATAACCTTAAAATCCTTTATGTGTTTCTAACATTTCAACAAAACCAAAATCAATTAAAAGAACACCTTAAAATCTTTTATAATAATTTAGAAACTATGGAAAAAACACCTATCCAAAATCATCAAAAAGGTCCTAATCCCTATGAATATGAATTAAGAAAATAAAAGTTACTAAAAAAATTCAAAACTAACTATTAAATATAAGTAATCTAAAACCTGAAAAAAAAAAAAAAAAAACTTTAAAATCCTAATCCCTATGAAAATCCAACATTAAATGAAAAAACTTGTGTAGTGTTTCCATTCTATTTACTTTTTTAAAGATACTAGTTATAACAAAATCTCGAAACGGTTTCACTAATCCAATTTATTTCTATCAATGAATCTCAAAAGACTTGTAACTTGACATAAACATTTCTGTATTAAGTACTTAAAAAAAAAATTAATGTTAAAAGTTATACATAATGTTTGTATTTTTTCCTATACTTATGAGTTTCATTTATCCAATCTATTGCTATCAATATCAATGGATCCCAAAAGACTTGTAACTTGAGTAAACATTTATTACTTAAGTACTTTAAAAACATTTTTAATATTAAATGTTCTACATAATTATGTGTACTCCCTCTTATACTTATGAATATTAAGTGTCTAACTTCACAAAGTGATGGAGTGTTTTCATTGGGACCATTAAAATACCCCCATTCTCTTGAGTTATCAATAAGCACATGAACCAAGTACCTTATGAATATTAAATCTATAACTTCACAAAGTGATGGAGTGTCTTCACTGGGACCATTAAAATGCCCCATTCTCCCGAGTTATCAATAAGCACATGAACCAAGTATCTTAAAGTTTTTTCCTTTTAGTTAGCCTTAAAAACTTCAAATACAAATATAATTTAAGAACCACATTGGAGAAAATAAAGTTTGATATTCTTTAATGATTTTGAAAATAACAATCATAACAAATTTCCATGTTTAATATCATCTACACATTTAGCATTAACAATTATACTCACAATTAATATTATATTATTCACATCTTCTTTTTAGTAAATTTAAAAAAATAAACTTAAACAAGAAAAAAATATTATATTATTCACTTTTTTTTTTTAGTAAATTTAAAAAAATAAACTTAAACAAGCAATTTCCCGGTATAGCATAGAAGAAGTGATTTGGTTGTATAGGAACAAATTCAAATGTGGGTTTTTGGATCTCAAAGAATTTGTACTATTCCTTTTTAGCTTATCCTTAGCAAATTGTTTGTTGAAGGGGTTTTGGGTTCTCGAAAATTGTTTGTTGAAGGGGTTTCAGGTTCTCGAAAATAAATTCTTTAATGGAATTATTATTTTGAGGTTGGATTTATTTTTGAAATTCAAGAACTAGATCTCGTAAAGAAGAAATTTAGTGTAACAATTCGAATTTCAATGCTAAATTGTATGAAGTTACACCTGTTATTGGAAAACAAATTGACCGACACTCTTCCCAAATCATCAAGAAATTGTTCTCATTCATTAACATCACTCCCACTCTTACCAATATGCTCCATATGTTCATTTTATGATTACGATGATGATTATTAACGTCCACTAAGACCTAATTGGTCTATCGGACCTTAAGAGCGTAAGTGATTACTTGTGATTCTTTAGAATTTTGTTTCTGTGCTCGAAAAACATTAAGAGAAGCTTTCCAAGATCACCATACTTTTGTTGAGTTAAGAGGTTAGGAAGGTTGGTAGTGTGATCAATATTTTGAAAATGAGATCT
>ML778800.1:1017687-1044474 GCA_009831015.1 Picea engelmannii | reverse complement strand
AGCTCTTTAATCCTATCTCTCAAGTTGTGATTTCCTTCAACCCCTCCTTCTTGGGTTGATTGTTTATGTTTTTCCATTTATTGAATTCTATCCTTCATTGTTTGCAATTCACTCTTGAACCCTAAGAATCTATCCTCTATTTGGGTTTGAATGGTATCTTTGATTTTTTTATCAATCATTTCCTCTAGCTCTATTTTGAGTTTTATGTCTCTTTCTTCACTCCTTTTTTCTAATGTTTCTAACTCTATTTGGATTTTGGCATCTCTCTCTTCTCTTTTTTTTTCTAGTGATTCCATATAATCGTAAAGGATCTCTAGGGTGATTTTGGGGGGCCTCCCCTTGTTAGCGTGAGTTTTTGGAATAGGTGGTGGAGTTCTCATATTGAAAAGAGGAGAAAAAAGATGTAACAATTATTATTAAGGATTGACTTTATCTCTCAAATCAACTTTTACTTCTGAAACATAAAATAAAAAAATAAATAAAATATATTTAAATCTCTTTACGTAAAATTAAAATTGAATCAAAGTAAAAAGTGACTCACCTCATTTCATATGTCCAAATGCTCAACCCTTTGAAGAAGTCAAAAAATAATTTCTGAAGACGACAGAGAAGTTCAGAGAAACTACAGAGATTATACCTTAATTGTTGCAATTTCCTTCTCAATAAAAAAAAATCTCACCTATCCATCCCACCCTTGGTGACCATACCCATATGATGTAATTAACAAAATGAACATATTTCCTTTTGAACCAAAAATCAATTCTCTTTTTTTTTTTTAATTTAAAGTTTTTTTATACAAATTTTTGTTTGCTTTTTATTTTCCAATGGCCATCCATTATTCAACCTCTACTTTTTAAGACTCAACCATAACATTTGGATCCTTGTAAACACTCCCCTTTTCCCTACCCAATTATATTTTACAATCTCAATCTGATGATTGCACTATGAATATTTTTCCCTCTATAACATTATCTTTTGGAGAGAATGAATGTTTAATATTTTTAAATATAGGTCCAAGGTAGATATCCTTAATTCTGGAGACATTTTCCCACAATTATACTTACATAACTTCATATTTATCCTTTATAAGAGTATTTTTTCTTATTTCTTAGAGTGTGAATGGCCAAAAATTAGTTGTTAAGTGCTCAATGCTTAGAAAGGGAGTGCCCAAACCTTCAAATATATTCTTCCAATAAATTAGCTTGGGATGCCAATATCCTTCCCCGTCCTTCTCAATCCGTTTATTCTAGAATAAAATACATGTTTCTAATCACTTTTTAAATTCACCCATACCAAATGGTTTTCTTACCTATAGATTTAACAATAAACACTTCCCTATAGATATGTTTGGATGGCCATCAAGAAAATAATGAAATGGTCAAAAATTAGTTGTTGAGTGATCAATGCTCAGAAAGGGAGTGTACAAACATTTAAATATATTCTTCCTATAAATTATCTTGGCATGCCAATATTATTCCCTACCCTTCTCAATCCATCTCTTCTAGAATGAAATACATGTTTCTAATAACGGTTTATTTTCACCCATACTAAAAGGTATTCTTACCTATAGATTGAACAATAAACACTTCCCTATAGGTATGTTTTTGATGTAGGAGCATCACCTTCAAAGTCAAAGACGCAAGCGTCGAGGCAAAGATATGACATCTCAACATGACATAGTTTCAAATCAACATTTAACTCGAAAGCAAATCAAGTTGTTGAGATATTTTTGGAAACAACATTTTTTAAATATGTCGTGTTTGTAAAGTCATATAAGACAATAAGGGGTTGCAGATATAGAGTGTTGGTTGTTATCTAGAAATAAATGTTAGTTATTGTAATAGGACAAAGTAGGTAACCGCTAAGAGTTGACAGGATAGGTTGCAGAAAGGACGAGAGAGCTCATGGAGCCAGTCCTTAGATAGTTTGTTGTTGTATTGTAATAGAAGAGGGGATATAGATAGAATAGAGATCAGTAGAGCAGAATATAGTAGAAGAAAGACGCAATGGAGAACTGAAATATATGTAATTTGTTTCATGAATGAATAGAACAGACATAATTGTCCCAAATCTTGGACTATGTTCATTTAAATGTGTGATTGAATGAATATTACATTATGTGTATGTCGTTCATTTCATTTCATTCATGTATGATTGCTTGAGAAGTTGATCATATGAATTCGTGATGAAACTGGATAGTTTCAATTGTTTCTCTTTTGAAACTCGTATGCAAGGTGTGCATCTCGAATGCAAGGAGTGTGTCGACTGAGTTTCAGATTAACTCAGAAGAGTTCAAAGAGAGAGCAGAGGAAACGTAGACCATGTGCAAGTAGTGCACAACATCAAGGAATGACTAAGTGTCAAAGAACAAGAACAGAGGAACACCAGGAGGGAGAGAATAATTTCTTTTCAAGAAATCCTTCGAACTGAGTTATCGAAATCCCCGAACGTAAGGAGTGTGTGGGAAGTCAAAATCCTTTAAGGATCAAGATCATAGGAGGAGAAAAGGTCAAGACCTTTGAAGACTGATAAATCTTCTAAGTCATAAGAAATCAAAAGATCAGGAGGAGGAGAGATAGTGGCCATTGGATGACAATGCAAAGGATCAACAACATTATGATCAGTGCAAGGTGCATGAGCCTTAGAGATTCTCACATGCAGGAGAGAGAACTTATCAAAGTTTTGAAGTCCCCATCTAGTTTGGGACCATCCATCGTCAAGGAAGATAGGTGGCGCAAGATCCACAACTCTGGAATTTTGTGGATGAAGAGGAGTTGAAATAGCCGAAGTAGGATCCTCACCATTGATCTCCAAGAGATATGTGTCAGTAGACCAGCAGCTTCAAGAAATCTATTCAATAGTTTTTCAGTTGAGACTTGAAAATCCCAAAGAGCGAATATCCAAGAGTCGTCGATTTGTGAGTGGACACTTGTCAACATATCGCAAGCTCTGGGTAAATTGCATTGGGGTTTCAACTAAGAGTTGAGATTCCTAGACCCCAAAGAGCCGAAGGAGATCTGGACCGTCTGATCCATAGGGACACGTGGTGACAGATCGTAGACTCTGGGGAAATCACTTCGTGATTTTTCGTTGAGAGTTGAAAATCCTGAATCCCAAAGAGCCAGAGAGCCGAATTAAACCTCAATCGTTCGATCATTTGAAGTGAATCTCAAGCATCAGATCGTCTGAAGTGAATCTAGACCACTATATATAGATGAAATGTGGCGTAGATCAGTGAACTCCGGGTAAAGGCCCGAAGTAACTCATAGTCATCAGATCAAGGGAGACGTGGCATAAATCTGTGAACTTCGGGTAAAGTCCCGAAGTAAGCCTCAACCGTCTGATTCAGTAGGACGCGTGGCAGAATCCCATGTAGTTCAAGGGGAAGGGAATTTTGAGATTTGAGATCTCAGAAGTCTGGATATCCGAAGGATGTTGATGTTTGGACAACATCGGGAAGACATTCTCTAAAGATAATAACTAATAATATAATTATTAATTGATTATTAACTATATCATATAATAATTAAATAATAATAACAAATAGTTATTGATTATTCAAGGAATGCATCCTTTCATGGATGGTCACCTTATGTTCCCTATATATGGAACACTCATCATTGTAATAATATATCAAATATATCTCATATCTCATATGAAGAAAAACCAACATGGTATCAGAGCTAGACTTGGCTTGACTCCCTTATAGGAGGGTCGAGGTAAATGAAAGAGAAATAAGAATTCCATGCAAACATCAACCAACAGCTATGAGTGGAGTGTTTTCTATTTTTCCTAAAGATGGGATTCGATCAGGCCCTTGCAGTAATACTGAGCCTTGAGGAAATAATTCCAAGGAAGAGGAAGATGAATACTTAACATCGCAGAGATACCTGGCATGACGCTCCAAATTTCAGTAATTTTCTCTCTGATGCTTGAGTGCCAATTCCCTTCACTTCTCTTGACAATAAATTATGGCACGCTTGTCAACACATTGTTCCTGGGTCTATGGGTTCTGGCCATGTCTATGGCTGGATGTTTAAATAATTAATGGTTGCTGCCATGAGAAGATTCACTTGCCCGTTCGAGTTAAGCCGAGACAAGATAGAATATTAATTCCCTATCGAAATCGGGTTCGAATCCCTTAAAAAAAAAAAAAATACCATTTCTCTCGGCCTCAAACGAGGAAAAGTTGTAGTTTCTCATGAGGAGTAGAAGGCTTGGGAATAGTCTCACGACTAGAGAAAGGTAACCGACATCATGGGTTGTTTCCTATTATTTATAGGATTTATAGGAACAGAACACTAGAGAGGGCATAGCATCACTATAGATCGGGTTATCGCTGGCAGGGAAATAGTTCTATTCTTTTCTATGGAACGATTGAGGCAGTCTCGAATTAAGAAACAGCTAAAACCCGAGCCAAACAATTGGTTTGACCATGTTAAATGAATTCAAGGTAACCTAGGTCAGTTTCTCGATCAACGGTTTCTTATTCTACCTATGCACCAGTCCATGGCTTTATATTGTGTACATTTTTGGGACGGATCAGATAATTGATCCCTCATACAACACTAACAATATATTGTTGGTGGGTTTGTTCAACAAAATCCATCACATTTATAGGGTTTCATATCTTCACTTCTGAGGAAGGCACTGAGGATGTGTCAATATAAAGAGGCACAACTGGAAATTAAAGGATAGAATAAATACCAGATCATGGGGTACAATGAGTCTTTGATGGAATATTGGATTTACATCTCTCGTCAGAGACAGATTGAGGTGAGCAGAGATTTTACCTTTGAGGAGGAGTTATCCTTTAAGAGATATAGAGGGTCTCACATGGAGATTGATCAAATTGATCCAATTGATCTAGTTGATCCTGTAGCTCTAGTTGATGTTCCCAAAGATATTGCAGTAGGTCGGAAGAGACCTGCATGGGCTCATCAAACTCTGCAGGAGGCAGAAGGATATGCATCTCCTCATAGTACCTTCTGAGTGAGCAAGAGACCTTAGATATATTCGTGTTATATCGCAACTATGAGCCACATCATTGATTCTGAGCCTTTATGTTATGAGGAGGCATCTAGTCAACCAGTATGGAGAGATGCCATGATGAAGGAGTATTAGACCATCATGAAGAATGATGTGTGGGATATTGTTCTAAGACCTAAAAGGAAGTCTGTAGTGATTTCCAAATGGATCTGTAAGATCAAACATACATCTGACGAAAGCATCGGGAATCACAAAGCAAGATTTGTTGCTAAAGGATTCTTTCAGGTGGAGGGAATAGATTATGAGGAGACATTTTCTCCTATTGCTCGATACACTTCTATTCGGATGATTATTGTCCTCGTAGCATCCATGGCTTGGAAACTACATCAGATGGATGTGAAGACAACCTTTCTCAATGGAAAAATCGAGGAATAAATATACATCTAGCAACCAGATGGTTTCATCATACATGAGAAGGAGCCTCATGTGTGTAGGTTGAAGAAGGCCCTGTATGGACTCAAGCAGGCACCTCGAGCTTGGTATGCGAGGATTGATGGATACTTGATGAGTTTGGGCTTCAAAAAAATTGTTGTTGATCCCAACATGTTCTACAAGACTTTTAACCGTGAGGCCTTGATTCTGGTCCTCTATATTGATGATTTATTTCTCACCAGTACAAAGAGCCTTATTATTGAATGCAACTATGTATTGGCATCTAAGTTTGAGAGGAAGGACCTTGGTATGATGCACTACCTCTTGGGACTAGAGGTGTGGAAAAGAATGGATGAGATCTTCCTAATTGAGGGGAAGTACACAGTTGAGATATTCAAGAAGTTTGAGATATTGAACTTGAAGCCCGTGACTACACCAATGATGACGAATCTGAAGAAACTAAGTGTTTCTTCATCCGATTATGACGAAATTGATCCGACTCTGTATATATAGTTGGTTGGATAATTGTTGTATTTGGTTAACACCAAACCAAATAATTGTTATGCAGTGAGTGCACTTATCCAGTTTATAATTCAGCTAAGATAGATTCACTAGACTGTTGTGAAGCATGTGTTGATATACTTGCGAGGCATAGTTCAACATGGTCTGAGATATACTTTCAATATTGATATGATATGGTAGGAATATATTGACTTTGATTGGGAAGGGAGCGCAGTGGAAAGAAAAAGCACCTTCAGGTTTTGCTTCACTTTGGTATCTTCCATGGTTTCCTAGTGTAGCAAGAAACGAACTTTTGTGGCTTTGAGCACAACAGAAGAAGAGTACATTGCATTAAATATGACAGTCTGTGAAGTAGTGTGGCTTCACAAGATCCTTGCAAATTTATTCGAACATGTGATGGATTCCACCATTATCCATTATGGTAACCAAATTTGTGTGAAGATCTCTAATAATCCAATGTTTCATGACAAATTGAACCACATTGAGATCAAGTACCATTACATCTGAGACATGGTGCAGAGGAAGGAAGTATTGGTGCAGTACCTTCCTATAGATGAGCAGGTTGTTGATGTTCTTACCAAACCAAGATGAATTTCACGTATTTCCGTGACAAACTTGCCGTGGCAGAGAATGCCTCCCTCGCTATGAGGGAGTGTTGATGTTTGCATCTTCCCGAGACATTCTCCAGATCGTACTCCTCTGTGACTGGGTTGATTTGATTTGTGATGACACTTATCCAAGAAGGGATAAGTGGGGCACTTATATGAGAAGGGATAAGTGTGGTTGGGCTTATAACCCAATGTCCCATGTGGAGAGCACATGAGGACATGCCAAGGGAGTTGACCCTTCACATCATACACTATGGGAGTTGACCCTAGTGTTTCTAGAGGGTGTAGCCTCTAGAAGTCCACATGGAGTGCCATGTGTGATAAACTTTCTCCAGATCATACTCCTCTTTGAATTGAATTGAGTTGATCTGTGAGGACACTTATCCGAGAAGGGATAAGTGGAACACTTATTTGAGAAGGAATAAGTACATTTGGGCTTATAGCCCATTGTCCCATGTTCAGAGAACATGAGGACATTACAAGGGATTTGACCCTTGATGTCTCACACTATGGGGAGTTGACCCTAAGTGTTCCTAGAGGGAGTAACCTCTACAAGTCCACATGGGAGTGCCATGTGTGAAAAATATTTTTCTACTATGTTGGTTTTGAACCACTGGCAGAGACTGTGTGTCTTTGGATAGTAGTTGTGTACTAATATGGAAAGATACCTCCCTAGGTAAGAGGGAGTGTTGATGTTTTAGCATCGGGCATAACTTCTCCTAGATTGGGCTACAGACCAAGGGAGATAGGATACATTTATCACAAAGGTGCACTTGTGATAAATGGGCCCAAACGTAGTCCTTCCTTGATCATGACAAGGAATAATATGGACTCAAGGTGCTTGAAGTGCTTTCCAAGTGTCAGTTAGCATCAAGCCGACATTCACTCATAGGTGTGTTCCTGTGGTGAAATATCTTGGTATAATCTTTGTCCTAGTCATGGTGATTTGACAAGGAATGATAAAGACTCAATATGTTATATTATTTTACATGCAGACCCAAAGTGAGCCTAGTCTTAGAGAGATTTAATTGGCTCAGAGGGAGAGCTGTGGAAGGAGTTTCTCCTCAGTTTAGGTGTGAGAGAGATGTCTCCCAAGACTGAAAGATAAGTGTCATGAGTCTAGATTGAAGTTTGTATACTTCAAAGACAAGAGTGGCATGTTGCAGAATGTCTCCCTCATTGAGAGGGAGTGTTGATGTTTGGACAACATCGGGAAGACATTCTCTAAAGATAATAATTAATAATATAATTATTAATTCATTATTATCTATAGCATATAATAAGTAAATAATAATAACAAATAGTTATTGATTATTCAAGGGATGCATCCTTTCATGGATGGTAACCTTATGTTCCTTATATATGGAACACTCATCATTGTAATAATATATTGAATATCTCTCATATCTCATATGAAGAAAAACCAACAAAGGAGATCTCGACCATTGATCGAGAGAGGGGCCACAAGACCGTTGATCAAGTTGAAAGGTCAAAAACCCGAAGTAGAAGAAGGGTCGTTCATTGAGGAGGACAGGTGTCCATAGATTGTCCACTTTGAAAGATTAACGTATGGAGGAAAGCAGGGTTTGAGACTTGAAACGTTTGAAGTTTGAAATCATGAAGGAGATCACATCCGTTGATTTAGGAGGGGTAGATCTGGTTCGTAGATTTGGAAAGGGAAGATCTGAACCGTCAGTTCAGAAAAAACCATCAAGATCGGGAGATCGACCATCCCATAGCATTGCGGGGATAGGATTTGCATGAAATTTAAAATGTTGAGGGTGGGCTGCAATCTAGACCATGGTTTTGGCAAGAGGACACATGAAGGGTCGAGGGGAATTGCGGGCCAAAAGGTAGTTTGATATCAAACCACCTTTGGTCACGCTCGTAATTGCGTGGTCATGTGATGTCATCACCAAAGGTCATACCAAGAGGGGGATTATCAGGAAAGGAGCTAATACCCAGTACTCTGATATTTCATAGAAGAGCGAGAGGGAAGGTTGTGGGTACCATAAGACCTACACTAGGGAGCCGAAAGGGCCTATGTTTAGATACAGAAGGAGACCACTAAGGTTTCATAGAGTCATTTGATTCAAGAATCGGAGATCCTTGACCGGGAGGTCGTGTAGCCCTACGGGTGAAGTAGGGGGGTTGCATCAGGTGGTATTAGAGATGATATTGAGTTTGTTTGAAAATAGCAAACAAAGGAGAAAGGAGGTAAATTGGTATCAATTGTGGTATCAATAAAATTTGATTTATTTTTGTAAGCATCAGAAGGTGATGCAGTGGAATCATCCCACCCAGGAGGTGTAGAGCGAATCCAAAAATGGAAGAAGAAATGAGGCGACTCTGAATGATACTAGACTCCATGGAAAGAGTGTAGAGGAGAGCACTAGACACTGGAGATATCAGTGAAGCTGAGCACGAAGAGATATAGGTCGAAGAAAATGTAGAAGAGGATGATGCACAAGATCGCTTATTGAAAGTTGTTTCAAGATTAGGAGCCAAAGCACGAATACAGGTACCAATGTATGAAGGCAATTTGGAAGTTGAAGAATTGTTGGATTAGGTACGTGCTATGGACAAGTACTCTGATTACGAAGATATCAAAGAAGACAAGATGGTGAAGCATGCAGTGACAAGACTGAAATGTCATGCAGCGCTATGGTGGGATGAACTGCAAGACGAATGTAGGAGAAAAGGTAAGAAGAAAATTAAGAATTGGGATAGGATGGTAGCCAAGCTGAAAGACAAATTTATCCCAAAGGATTACCAAATAAATATGTTCAAGAGATTGCAAAACCTGAGGCAGAAAATCTTATCAGTGAAGGAGTACAATGAAGAATTTTATAGATTGAACATCAGGGCTGGAAAGAAAGAGAATGAAGATGAGAAAACAACCAGGTATATCAATGGGATGAGATATGAAATACAAGAGGAGATCAGCATGATGTATGTTAGTGAAGTCGAGGATGATTATCAAGAATCCTTGAAATATGAAGAAAAATTGGCCAGGAAACAAAGCCAACGAAACAGAGGAGGAAATTCAAGCCTAGGTAAGGGAAACAACAAAGAAAATTTATAGAAACCAAAGCATGAAGTTGGAAAACAACATAGTCACCCAGAGAAAGGTGGAAGTTCTAAGGAAGGAAAACAACGGAGGAAGAAGCTCTTTTTCGAGAGGAAGAGGAAGAGCCAGAGGAGGAGAAGTTTATAGTTGTGGAAAACCAGGGCATAAGTATTGGGAATGTCCTGAGAGAAAGAAAGAAGGAGGAGGTGAAGCACACATTGCTAATGCATAGAAGCATGTCGGAGCAGAAGAAAGAAAAGGAGGAAAGAACCGCATGATGAGGAAAATTCTTCTTAAACCAGAGAAGGAGGTAGAGGAACCAATTCAACGAACAAGTCCATTGAGGACTACTTGCAATATGAAATACATAGTTTGCAAGGTGATCATAGACAGTGGGATCATTGACAATCTAGTATCCACAGAGATGGTGGAGAAGCTGGAGTTGAATACAACTGCACATCCAAACCCATAAAAGGTATCATGGTTGCAAAAAGGACATCAAGTAATGGTAAGTCAACAATGCTAAGTTGAATTTAAAATAGGAGGTTATAGGGATGAAATATTATGTGATGTAATTCCTATGGATGTCTATCATATTTTATTGGGGAGACCATGGCAGTTTGACAGAAAAGTTATTGATGATGGAATAAATAATACTTATACCCTAGAAAAGAATGGTAGGACAGATATGTTGTTACCCATATAAGACGAAGAGAAAAAGAGGGAATCTAGTTCAAGTATACTTCTTATCAGTGGGAAGGAACTCTTGAATGAAGTCAAGAAGGAGAAAGAAATATAATTTTCTGTAGTGAGGAATACTAGAGTTATCGTTACAAATACTTATGTGGAAGATTTTCCTGAAGAAATCTAGGAATTGTTAGAAAACTTTGTTGATATAGTAGTGAATGAATTACCTCATTCATTTCCACCCATTAGGAGTATAAGCCATCATATTGACCTTATTCCAGGAGCTAGTTTACCAAACAAAGAAGCTTATAGGTTGACACCTAGGGAGAATGAGGAAGTCAAAAATCAAGTCCATGAGTTATTGGATAAAGGTTTAGTCGGGGAAATTCTAAGCCCATGCGCAGTACCAACTGTGTTAATTCAAAAGAAATATGGAGGATGGAGAATGTGTACAGATTCTAGAGCCATCAAGAAGATAACCATTAGGTACATATTTCCTTTGCCAACGATGGATGATTTGATGGATTGTTTGAGTAGAGCAAGCTATTTTTCCAAGATAGAATTGAAGAGTGGATATCATCAAATAAGGATGAGAGAGGGAGATGAGTGGAGAACAACATTGAAGACAAATGAAGGATTGTTTGAATGGTTGGTCATGCCATTTCGGTTGACAAATGCACCCAACACATTTATGAGATTGATGAATGAAGTATTGAAAGACTTCATAGGAAAATTTGTCATAGTATATCTAGATGACATACTAATCTTCAGTAACACAGAGAAAGAACACTTAAGACATTTGACATGAGTGATGGAAAAGTTGCAGCAAGAGAAATTGTTGATAAATTTGAAGAAAAACTATTTTATGAAGACATAATTCATATACTTGGGTTTTGTGATATCTTCAAATGAATTGAAGATTGGTCCAGAAAAGGTGAGAGAAATCAGGGAATGGCCATCGCCAACCAGCATATTTGAGGTAAGAATTTTTCATGGGTTAGCAAGTTTTTATATAAAGTTTATCAGAAATTTCAGTGGTATATGTGCACCCATGCTGGACACTATAAAGAAGAAACACAAGTCCTTCAGTTGGATAGAGGAAGATGAAAAAAGTTTCAAAGTGCTGAAGGAGAAGATCACAGAACAACCAATTCAGGTTTTACTAGATTTTGGAAAAACATTCCAAGTAAGATGCGATGCAAGTGGATTAGCTATTGGAGCAGTCTTGAGTCAGGATAATAGGCCAGTTTCTTATTTCAGTGAGAAGTTGAATGACACCAAGAAGAATTATTCCACATATGAAAAAGAATTTTATGCATTGATTCAAGCTTTGAAGAAGTGGAGGCACTATGTAATTCCTAAATAATTTGTCTTGTACAGTGATAATAAAGTTTGAAATTTATTACTAGGAAAGAAAAGTTGAATCAGAGACATGCTAAATTGGTAGAATTTATGAAAATTTTTACTTTTGTTATTAAGCATGTTGTTGGAACTGCTAACAAAGTTGCAGATTCTTTGAGCAGGAGGAGTTTAATTGTACAGGAATTCCAAGTGGAGACCTTAGGGTTTGAACACCTCAAGGAGATGCATAGGGAAGATGAAGATTTTAAGGAAGCTTATGAGGCATGCAAGAATCCTTTGTTGGGAGATAGAAGACCATGGACTGAGTATTTTATTCAGGATGGATTATTGTTCAAGGGAAACCAACTATGCATACCAAGATTCTCAATCAGAGATAACCTGTTGAGAGAGAAACACAGTGGAGGTTTAGCTAGACATTTTGGTCATGATAAGACATTTGCACAACTGAGCAATTCATATTATTGGCTGAGAATGAGGGAAGAGGTGAAGAAGTTTGTAAACAAATGTAGAATTTTTCAGTATGAAAAAGGAAGACAACAGAACATTGGTTTGTATCATCCATTACCAATTCTAGAAAAGTTGTGGGATGCAATCAATATGGATTTTGTTTTGGGATTGCCTAGAACTCAAAAAGGGAGCGATTCCATATTTATTGTGGCGGACAGATTTTCAAAAATGGCACATTTCATACCACGCCAGAAAACAAACGATGCTACACACATAGACAATTTGTTTTTCATAGAAGTGGTGAGACTACATGGATTGTCGAGGAGCATAGTCTCAGACAAGGACACCAAATTTGTAGGACACTTTTGGAGGACTGTATGGAAGAGGCTGGGGACAAACTTGTCCTTCAGTTCATCATATCACCCTTGTTATATTATAATGGATGTGCTCTTTTTACCATTGACAATACTATGGTCACCCAACCATAGGCCGAAGCCACCCTCCGAGCACCTTAACCTTGACAAAGAATCATTCCGGAAGTAAACCCTAGGCTAGATATCCAAACAAAGGGTAGTGCACCTTTTCCCAAGGAAAGGGCATCAACAAGAGATGATCGGATAGTCCAAACACTAACTAAGAGATAATCCAAGCCAAACTTGATCTTCTAGTTGTAGCAGCTGCAATGGCATCTCTCCTCAAACCTACGCACAACACTGGGCACTGCAGTGCGCACAAGTTCTTTCTCTGCAATTCTAAGACTGCCTACCAGAATGAGAACTGGCCTCCTATATTTATACTAATTCTGGCTAACTGCCTAGGCTGACTTCTCATTCTTGGTACCTGTCTGTTCAGTATATATTAATTCTTATGGATGACTTCTTCTCTTGCAGGCTAATAACCTAATATAAATTATCCTATTGAGATGACATGTCTTCTAGGGTTATTAGCCAACTCATTAGGGTTTCTTCTTTCTTTCCGGAGTATTTTATTCTCGTCAGGTTTACACGTAGAGGTAAATACCTCTCATAGCTACCATAATATCAACACTCCATCCTAGCTAGGGAGGTATTATAGGTAATGGTCTTGAGCACGAACATACCATTCACCCGATAACATCAACATAGAATATCTCATGACTAGATCATGAGCACCATCATCACCATCAATATCATCAGCCGTATCATCTCTCGAAACCATACTCCATCTGAGTAATTAGACATGATGTTGGATAAGTCACTCACACCATAAAGTGATACAAGAGCCATTCTTCTAATCTAGACATATGTCCTAGAAGAGTAAATGTTTTGAACCATTTTCCGTCTGGGAAATCTCTATTCTTTGATCATCCATCTAGATGATAATCATTTTCAATAATGATGATAGTCTTCAAGGAAATTGGAATAAAATAGAACACAACTGTGTCTATCCATAACTACAATCTAGTGGTACACTACCACACCAAGTAACACACAAGTACTTGATCAAACAGTGGAACACATCCAGCACAGTAGTATATATCTATGGTCATGCAATCTTCATAACAATCATATGATATCAACCTACACAGAAACAATGTTATGATATAAAATGAATCATATGGGCCATTCTTCCACTCACATCTGTGATATCTCGGATGAGAATCTGCCCTCAAAATCTAAGACATCAATGATGAGCTATCTGGACTATTCTTCTCAAGAAAGGAAGAATAATTATCCTGATTTATGAGCCTGGACCATTCCCCACCATGGGCCATTCCTCCGACACTAAACAAAGTGTAACCTGGAGAGAATGAATCCGCACTAAGGAATGCCTATCCTTGATTATTGAGCCTGGACCATTCCCCACCCTGGGCCATTCCTCTGCCACTAAACAAATTACAACCTTGAGAGAATGAATACACCCTAAGGAATGATTGTCCAAATCATTTCCCCTGTTAACCACAAGAGGAAAAGACTATTCTGTACCAACCTCCAAAACATACCATTCCTCATGTTAACCACAATGAGAAATCATTGTCCGACGAGGCGGGCCAGTCTTCTTGGGTAACCCTCAAGAAGAGAGACCTCCCTAGACCACTCCCCATGTTAACCACAATGAGAAGTTGTTGTCTATGGTACATCAACAATCTGGACCATTTTCCATAAATCATTACATATTAGTGCTCCCTCCCAACCTGGGAGTCATCTCTTCCTTTTTCAATAAGGAAGTCGTCTCCATGAGCTCCAGCTTGAGTATGTAAACTCTTGCATCTTGCATAGAAGCTTTACCAAAATGTCTGCTTATCTGCTCATCTGTGGAGATATTTATTGGAGAACCACTTTCTCTTTTCTGGACTTCATCACGGATAATGTGATGCTTGATTTCAAATGTACTTCGGTCTGGAACACTGGTTTTTATATGAAGTCTTCATGTAGCTCTAATCAATAAAGTATATCATTGTTGGAAAACTGGAACATATCCATGTGGCACTTCTTCTGTCATCATGAGATCTGATCTACTGAGTAATCATCTTGATACAATATCTTTGTTATAGAAATTCTTCACCACGCTTCTGTTCTGCACTGGAGGTTCTCCACCAAGTTATCTTTTTCGATCTGCATACAAAGGTCTCTTTCTGGTATGCCTCAAAGTCTTGAGTTTGTTCTTCATACGCTCTTTGTTCAATTTCTCTAGAGAATAGTCTTTGGATTTATCTGATGTAGAATTCCAACTCATGGATGTTGCAGATGATATAATGACTCATGTAGAGATATGTCTGGTTTACTGGAACAAGTAATCCTCATAGTCTTCTACCTCCATCTGGGAGAACCTCTAGTTCTATATCTCACAATTCTTTCATTCATAAGTCTTCCATACACTGTTCTTCATCACGACTTTTAGTTCCTCTACTTGATTGATTTTAGTGAGTTCATATCGGGCTGGTAATCTTGTGATTCTTGATACAATGACTAGTTGTTCTGGCTTTTCTTTATTTATTGGAATATTCATGTTCTTCTTTATGTTTTTCTTTATCTCTTGGGTCCATGGAGTTTCTTATAGATTCCATGCCCTAAAGATTCCAATTTTTCCTTTCATCATAGGATAACGGATTTGAATGGACAACCAGGGATACTTTAAGGATTTTCTTCGAAGAAGACTTCTTCTAAGGTCAAACTGAACACGTACTACTTTTCATGTTTTCTACCATGGATATATACTTCATCATATTCAATGGATCATAGGATTAGCTCCCTCCTAATCCTTGCTTCATGTATGAATACATTCTCTTCTTTATGGTATATAATCGGCTCCCTCCATCTAGGAGAGTCCATGTTTTCGTCTGCATCCTTATTGTCTTCTGCAAAGAGTCATAAGTCTTTCTCCAATTTTATCTTGATTGCTGACTTCTTTCTTCTAGGTTTCTTCAAGATTGATTTTGATTTCGGCTTATCTTGTAATAGCTTCCACAAGATTTGTTTGATATACTTCATCCTTTATTGTATAGTGATAGCAATCCTTATCTTGTTGTTCTTCCATAGATATAGTTCTTCTTGGAACATATTTTTAAGAGATAGATATACAAGATATGTACAGAGACTTATACAAACAAGATATGTACAAGAACTAAGAAGAGTATTGTTACCTTCAGAAAAAGAAGTCTCTTTCATCCTGCTTAGTATTCTTTGTGGATTCCTTTTCTTTGGCAACTGCTGCTTTGTGTTTCTCCTTCCTTTTCTTTATCTCGAGACAATGATTCTTGTAGTGACCATACTTTCAACAGTTGAAGCATTGTACTTCCAGAATGTCTTTCTCTTTATTTGGCTTCCTCCTTGAACCAAACTTCGTTTTGTTCCTGAAATTCTTGAATCTTGCTATGAAGGCTTGATCATCATACTTCTTTTGGGGTTTCTCTTTTGCACTGATCCTGGATTCTTCTTGAGAACAACAAGTCCAAAGTTCTTCAAATGTAGGATACTCCTTCCTTGTGTTCATGCTTGCAGCAAATGCATCCCATGTCTTGGGAAGACCATCGAGTACTATGTTTACCAATTCCTTCTCTGAAATGATCTCTTCAATAGATTTTAGTTGATCTCTTAACTGAGAAATTCGCACAAAGTATGATGTTATGTTGTCATCATCATTCATCTTCATGTCACGTAGCTCATTCTTCAGACTCATTACTTGTCCAATGTTTCTGACTGAGAAAAGGTTTGTTAGGGCATCGTACATCTTCTTTGATGAGTCAATATGGAAGATGTAGGGTATCAAGTGTTCTTTTATAGAATCCACTATGATACTCATGGCATTGATGTCACCATCTTTGAACTTCTCCATAGCTACAACGTTTTGCGGTTCCTTCTCTTTCCCTTCTTCAAACTCTGGTTTCACGATCTTTCCTTTCACGATATCCAACACTTTATTCTTGGAAAGGATGAGATCAATCCTTGTATTCCATTCTATGAAGTTAGAAGCTCCATCTAACTTCTTCTTTGACTTCATAGAGTAAGTCATGGCTTCTTTGACTTGGTCAACCCTAGATTTGACAAAAATCTCAAACTTCACGTCTTGGCTTTCTGAGAGTACCAGGAGATGTGCTAGGCTAGGGTGCACTGATCTATCTGGAGATTAGGTCAATACCTTCATTTAAGGTGCCTCAACAAGAGGATTGGGGTTTCTACAACTGCACCTGCTAATAACCCTAGCAGCAGTGCTATGGTGACTGCTTCTGCTAGAAACACTAGAAGCAGTTCTTCAACGAGCTTAATATCATTACGGCTATGTTTCCTTCCAGTGGTTAGACTGAATGAAGGAGGTTTGGGCCCATAACCTATTATAATATATTGGATGTGCTAGTTTTACCATTGACAATACTATTGCTACCCAACCATAGGCCGAAGCCACCCTTCAAGCACCTTAACCTTGACATAGAATCATTCCCGAAGCAAACCGTAGGCTAGATCATCAACAAGATATGATGAGATAGTCCAAAACATAACCAAGAGATAGTCCAAGCCAAACATGATCTGCTAGCTGCAGCAGCTGCAATGGCAACTCTCCTCAAACCTATGCACAAGACTAGGCAGTGCAGTGCACACAAGTTGTTTCTCTGCAATTCTGAGACTGCCTACTAGAATGAGAACTGGCCTCATGAATTTATGCTAATTCTGGCTAACTTCCTGGACCGACTTCTTCTCTTGGAGGCTAATAACTTAATGTAAATTATCCTCTTGAGCCAAAATGTCTTCTAGGGTTATTAGCCAACTCATTAGGGTTTCTTCTTGCTTTCCAGAGTATTATATTCTTGTTAGGTTTACACGTGGAGGTAAATACCTCCTGCAGCTACCATAATATCAACAACCCTCAGACAGATTTACAGACTGAAGTAGTAAACAGGATTCTTGGAAACTTGTTAAGAAGTTTAGTCATTGAACAAGGTTGTCAATGGGATTAGATTCTGGCACAAGCAGAATTTGCATTCAACAATTCACTTAACAAGAGCACATGGAAAATACCATTTGAAATTGTGTATGCTATATAGCCAAGAGGGATTACAGAGTTGAGATATCTTAATCAAGAAGAGTTCAGAAGCGTTGGAGCAAAATATTTTGCAACAAAAATGTAGAAACTCCATGACAAAGTCATAGAACAGCTACAGGAAAGCAGCCAGAAATACAAGAATAGATTTGATCAAAAGAGGAGATAAGTTCAATTCGAAGTTGGAGATGAAGTATTAGCTCATTTGAGAAAATAAAGGTTTCCAAGAGGAACGTATAACAAGTTGAAGATGAAGAAGATAGGACCATGCAGGATTCTCAGAAAATTTGCAGCCAATGCTTATGAAATTGAGTTTCCAGACAATGTTGGGATATCACCAATATTCAATGTTGTAGACCTGTATCCTTATAGGAGAGATGAGGCAAGAGAATCATATGATCAGAAGGATGTTCAGTGGGAAGACCAATTGCCCACAACAGAAAAACCTCAGATGGAGAAAATCATTGAATAGAGAAATGGAAATAATACCACGAGGAAGACATATCCTGAATACTTAGTGAAGTGCAAAGATCATCCAATGGAAGATGCAAGTTGGGTCACAAAACCTGATATTTTGAAGCATGGAAAAACAATACAGGAGCTCATGGACAGGAGTCCATGAAAATTTTAACCAGAGGAGTATGATGCAGGAGCATCGCCTTCAAAATCAAAGACACAAGCATGGAGTCAAAGATATGGCATCTCAGCATGGCAGAGTTTCAAATCAACATTTAACTCAGAAGTAAATCGAGTTGTTGAGATATTTTTGGAAGCAACATTTTTTAAATATGTCATGTTTGTAAAGTCGTATAAGATAGTAAGGGGTTGCAGATATAGAGTGTTGACTCTTATCTGGCAATAATTGTTATTTATTGTAATAAGACAAAGCATGTAACCACTAAGAGTTGACAAGATAGGTTGCAGACAGGACGAGAGAGCTCATGGAGCCAATACTTAGATAGTTTGTTGTTGTATTGCAATAGAATAGGGAATAGAGATAGAATGGAGATCAGTAGAGAAGAATAGAGTAGAATAAAGACGCAGTGGAGAAGAACAATATATGTAATTTGTTTCATGAATGAATAGAACAAACAAAATTGTCCCAAATCTTGGATTGTATTCATTTAAATGTGTGATTGAATGAATATTGCATTTTGTGTATGTCTTTCATTTCATTTCGTTCATGTATGATTGTTCGAGAAGTTGATTGTATGAGTTTGTGACGAAACTTGATAGTTTCAATTGTTTCTCTTTTCAAACTCGTATGCAAGGTTTGCATCCCGAACGCAAGGAGTGCATCGACTGAGTCTCAGATTGACTCAAAAGAGTTTAGAGAGAGAGCGGAGGAAACTTAGACTAGGTGCAAGGAGTGCACACCATCAAGGAACAACTAAGCATCAAAGAACTAGAATAGAGGAACACCAAGAGGGCGAGAAGAATTTCTTTTCAAGAAATCCTTCGAATTGAGTTATCAAAATCCCTGAATGCAAGGAGTGTGTGGGAAGTCAAAATCCTTTAAGGATAAAGCTCAGAAGGGATATCACTTTTCATAAGTGTTGACGAGATTCAAGAGTCGGACTTGTAGGAGGAGAAAAGGTTGATACCTTTGAAGACTGATAAATCTTCTAATTCTGAAGAAATCAGAAGCTCAGGAGGAGGAGCGACAGTGGCCATTCGATCATAGTGCAAAGGATCAACAACCATATTATCAGAGAAAGGTGCACAAGCCTTAGAGATTCGCACATGCAGGAGAGAGAACTTATCAAAGTTTTGAAGTCTCGAAGTAGTTTAGGACCATCCATCATTAAGGAAGACAGGTGGCGCAAGGTCCATAGATCTGAACGTTTGTGGACGAAGAGGAGGTGAAATACTTTAAGTAGGACCCTGAAAAGCCATGTGCATATTATTTTATCCTAAGTTCCTAGCAAAAAGGAAAGGCGTGTACAGGGAGGCATGCAGATGGAACGCATGCAGTTCCCAGGGTGACAAATGTCCACCTTGACGCATGCAAATAAAACAGAAAGGAAAATCCCCGGGGGGGGGGATCGCTGGCATTCCATTCGACCCGACTGCCCTGAGCAGGATCCTTACGAGCCAGTCTGCAAGAGACCTCGTGTATGTCTGTTACAGAGAGGAAGCCTGTGTTGGGTGTTGAAGAATGTGTGTTTACCCTTGTTCAGAGCCGTGGAGTCTGTCTGTGAGAGAAAACCAGTGTGTGCATTCCTTGAACGAAATGTCCATGTCAATTTCGGGGAAGAGTCTTTGTTTTCCCAGGGAAAGCTGAGTGAGCTTGTGCGTGGAGCCTTGTTCTAAAATCTTGACCATGAGAACATTCGGTGACTTCTGAACCGGTTCTTGGGAAGCCTGTGTCCATTTTCCCTTTGTTTGTTGTGGCACGCAGTTTTGGACTGCGTGAGGCTTGTTGGCCTATGAGCGACTCCCTCCAGGTGAGAGAGTGCGCAGAGGAAGGAGAGAGCTCTTGGAAGGAACCTTGTAGCTGCCACAGAACCCGGAGACTTCCGGTCCGGTCTGTTCCTGTAACCCAAGGTAATGGAGACTGGAAGCCGAAGGACTGTCCAGGTGACAGAGAAGGTGCACTCTCCTGCGGTGGAATAGGCATGTGGGGAATGAGGGTCTGTGGGTAGTGAGCGTGGGAGATTCCTAGGAGAGCATTCTTCCTGGTGGTTGTGTGTGACTGAATTCCCTGTAACCTTAGCCTGAGTCTGGATTCCTTTCCCTGGGGTGGAGCTCAGTCCCAGCTCGGGGGTGACCCACTATTGAGTTGAGGAGCAATGCGGTCTACGGCTGGGAGGTTCGTGGAAGGCCTGCATTTGGTTGGTGTATTTCTCCACTGTCACAAGATAAGTGTTTAATTATATTTTTACCACATTTTATCATGACTGTACTCGATCTGTTATCATGTTTTCCGCTGTGTAAATGAATCACTGTTGAAAGCTATGGATTGTCTAATGATAAAAGTAACTATATGTTTATTCTGAGAATTAAAATGTATCTCTTTGTTGTTACGCATGTGATTATACAATTATGTATGTTTTATGTAAAAGTCCATGTACATATTGGTTAGAGAGAGGTTTGTAAGCTCTGGGCTGCGAAAAGTGACACTACAATTTGGTATCAGAGAATTTGATGGGCCAGTGGAGTGGTCGTTTGACCAAGAATGTGAAGGGAATTGGGCCTGGAATGGCCAATATCGGACCATGGTTTGTTCCAGTGTGTCAAGCAGTTGCTTGACCGCGCTTATGAACTCAGGAGGTTTAGCAGTGGAGTGAAACCGCAGCCGGTGTGGTCTATGGCCACGGGGAGACAGGTCTCTACACCAATGGTGTTAGAACCTTAGGATCTGTTCGAGAGGGAAGGCGAGCCCTCATGACCATCGGATCTAGAAAAATGTGCGTAAGGATTAAAATTCCTTTGGAAATGGCACAGGAGTGTGGAAATCGCGATACGCAAAATCTTGAATTAGTTAGAAACCATCTGAGCCGTCAGATCTCGACCGAAAAACCTGACAGCCGTTGGATCTGCCGGGAGGTGTCTGAAGGTTAAAACCTTAGTGATTAAAGGCGAAAGCCCAAAATAGATCTAGACCGTCCGCAAGACAGAGGACACATGTCATGAGATTTTCCATTTCGAGAAATCGGGAATCGCGATATCGGGAGTCCTGGTAACAAGGAATCGAAATTTTCCATGATGGAAACCCTGGAACAGTCGTGGACCGTTCGATTTGAGATGGCCACGTGTTGTGAGACTACCCGTTTCGAGGATCGGGGATTCGGAAGTTCCGATGACAAGAACTCGGACTTTCGTCATGATAAATCCCGACCATACTGTCGAGACATTAGCATGTGACTAAGTCCTGATGAACGGATGAGATTCCTTCGAGAAATCTCAGGGTCTGTAAAGACCGCTCGATGTGAAAAAGATCTGACTGTTGGATTTATGCGGGGAATTTCATATTGGGGATTGGGTGTTCGAGATCCCGACATCACTACAACAGGAATCGCAAAATCACGAAATGCGATATCTCGACGGACAAAACAACCGTGTGGGGGCCACAGGATCCGAGAGGTGGACAGGTGGCACGTCGTTTCGGGTTTTCACGGTGAGAAGTCTCGAAAATTTATGCATTTAGGATTTGTGATATTGCGAACTCTGAAACGTCGAGGGATTGAGGGACCGTTGAATAGTCAATCGCGCAAGTTATCGGAGAAACGACATATCAGGGTTCGGGAGTTGGTAAAGCAAGTTGTCCGACATCGCAAGTGTCGAAATCGCGATAGGGAAAACCCCGATAAGGGTAAAATACTGTGGTCTTATGAGAGGCGGTCACATGGACCTCGACATAGCCAAGGGGCTAAGGAAAAAGGTGCATCGGCAAATCGGGGATCGGGAGTTCATGAGGACAGGAACTCATGTCGTCGGGGATCACGAAACCCCGACACCCGAAGCTTCAATTGGGAGATGTGCCACGTAGACACATGAAGAGTACCACATGCCAGCGAGTGGGAAGACAAAGCAAGAGGGGTGGGACCCTAATGACGTCACCGAAGCTGACGAGGATCCTCCGAAACACACCACGTACCACTACGATTGAGGGCGACAGCTGTGTTGTAGACCCGTAGAATAAGGTAAATCAGAATTTCGGAAGTCGGAGGTGGAGAAGGAGAGTGAAACGAGAGTTCTCCAGTACCAAAACTATGAAACCCCGAAACTCAAGGTTCCAAAAGTCCCGAAATACCGAAAACTGAAGTTTCGAACACCCGAAAAATTATAGAGCTGAACAGAGCTCAGAAAATTCGTGAAATTGAAACACTTTCTTAAACTCGATTGTCATGAAAGATGAGGAATTGTCAAGAAAAACGAAGGCTCGACAAATTCGAGTCATCTGCGCATTATATTGCAGAAGACTGACGAGTGCCAGAACTATTTGGAAATTGCCGCAATTGCAAAGAAATGGAAGAGATACATAATACTTCAAGTTCAAGAAACTTATTTAAAACGAAATGTCTTTTATTTTGTTCGAACTGGCTTATAAATATTGTGGATTGTTCGTGAAGGTTTAATGGCCTAAAAAATTTCAAATTTAATTGCACAGAGTGTGTTTGCAGAGTTCAATGAAGGATAGAACCCCAGTTAATCAACGCCGAGTATGGAGTGGGGAAAACTTCACTTTACCCCTGAAATAGAAGATGAATGGGAAGGAAAGGATGTTAACCTGGGAGTTGAAGGATCGAACTCTAATGGGCATGGAAAAGAGATGGATAAGGAAGGACATATGATGAAAATTATTGAAGGGCTGCAAAGAGAGGCCAAGGAGCGCTGAGCTGATAGCCAAAAGCTCATGAAAGTCAGGGATTGGCAAGGGGAATTAAACTTAAAATTCTTGAAGAGCCTGGAAAGAATAGAGAAGAAACTTGAGAAGGGAAGAGACTCAAGTACGACAGAGAGTCACAAAAATCATGGGAGAAGAAGTAGATCGATGAGTGGTAGCCGACATCACAGTCACTCCCAAAAACATTCAGATAGGGAGACACACAGCAGTTCGAGCCCATCCCCTACCAGAAAACATCAAAAATCTGGAAGGGAGGAATTGAAAGGAGAGATGAATAAAATTAAACCTCCAACATTTGATGGAGAACATAAGAAGGAGGAAGATGTCGAGACATGGTTGCTGGGCATGTAGAAATACTTCCAACTACAAAATTATTCTGCCCGTGCAGAAGGTAGAATTGCAATGTACCAGCTGAAAGGAAAAGCGTCCATGTGGTGGGATCAGTTTGTGCAAGTGCAGCACATCAGATAGAAAGAGGTCACGTGGAAGGGGTTTAAGAGGTATTTCGAGAAGAAATACCTGACTAAAAGATACTATGACAGAAAGAAGAAGGAGTTCTTTGAACTCAAGCTAGGCAGCATGACCATTGATGAGTATGAACGAAGTTTTCTGGAACTACTGAGGTATGTTCCATTCATCAAAGATGAGGCTATCAAAATTCAGAGGTATCTGAGTGGACGACCACCTTCCATTGGTGACAAGATTCAATATGATGATCCTAAGACCATGGAAGAAACCATAAGAAGGGAGAAATGCCTATACGAACAACAAAGAGAAAAGCCTACCTTTCGGAAGGCTTGGGATGAACAAAAGAGGTTTAAGAAAGAACAGAGGCAGAAGGGAAGCAAGCCTTCCTTTTTCAGAAATAGTCCTTGGGGACAGTCATCTTTTAAAGAGCCCAGGAAAGTTGAAGGGAGTGAGCAGATGCCAAGGCCTCCACCCATGGAGTGTTGGGGCTGTAAAGGGAATCATAGGTACAGAGACTGCCCCCCACAGAAAAGACAAAGCAAGAACTGTCCATATTGTTCAGCAAGCTGAAACAGTGGAGGATATGGGTAGCAGAATGCCGAGGATCTACATAGCCCTGGACAATAAGTAAGCAGAATTTCAATCACACATGATTGAAGTGGAAGGTATGATCAACAACCGACCACTTGTTATTTTAATTGATTCAGGGGCAAGCCAATGTTATGTAGATCCTAGAGTGGTGGAAAGTTTGCATATAACAAGAAGCAAACATGAGAAGTCCTGGTTAGTACAGTTAGCCACAGGGACCAAGAGGAAGGTCACTGAATTGGTTAAGTCATGTTCAGTGGACATGAAAGAAATGAGCACTAAGGCTGAATTGAACATTCTGCCTTTAGGCTCATATGATTGCTTAATTGGGATGGACTGGTTGGACTAGCACCATGCCCTTATGGATTGTCGTAACAAGAGATTCACATGTCTGGATGAAGAGGGAAATCAGGTAACAGTTCAAGGAATTCCCAGAGCCATGGCTGTGAGTGAAATCTCAGCCATGCAGCTGAAGAAATGTTACCAGAAAGGCTGTCAATTATTTGCAGCTCGGGTGGAAGAAGCATCCCAAGATGTAGGATTGAATATGGAAGACCATGAAGTACTCAAGGAGTTCAAGGATGTATTTCAGGAGGTACTTGGACTACCTCCGAGGAGGGACACCGATATTTCCATAAATTTGATGCTTGGAACAACTCCAGTTTCGAAAGCTCCTTATAGAATGAGTACGCCAGAGCTGAAAGAGTTGCAATTGCAACTCGAAGAGATACTAAAGAAAGGTTACATTCACCCTAGTGTGTCACCGTGGGGAGCCCCGGTCCTATTTGTGAAGAAGAAAGATGGGACGATGAGGCTGTGCATTGATTTTCGGCAGTTGAATAAAGTCACTGTCAAGAACAAATATCCTCTGCCAAGGATTGATGATCTTTTCTATCAGTTGAAGGATGTGAAATTATTTTCAAAAATAGATCTTCAATCTGGATATCATCAAGTGAGGATAAAAGATGAAGACATCAGCAAGACCACCTTTAGAACAAGGTACGGTCACTATGAATTTACAGTGGTGTCGTTTGGACTGTCCAACGCGCCTGCTGTCTTCATGTGCTTAATGAATGGAGTGTTCAGAAATTATTTGGACAAGTTTGTCATAGTCTTCTTGGACGATATCTTGGTGTACTCCAAGACAGAGGAAGAACATGAACAACACCTTAGAATGGTGTTGTAGGTGCTGAGAGAACACCAGCTCTACGCAAAACTGAGCAAGTGCTCATTTTACCAAAAGCAGATCCATTATCTGGGACACATTATTTCTGAAGAGGGGATCGTTGTGGATCCTGAGAAGGTACAGTCCATTCAAGAATGGCCAGCACCAAGGAATGTGACAAAAGTTAGATCCTTTATGGGTCTGGCAGGTTATTATAGGAGGTTCATAGCTGTATTTTCAAGGATAGTTCATGCTATCACTTCCTTGCAAAGGAAGGGGAATAAGTTCCAGTGGACTGAAGAATGTGAGAGTAGCTTCCAGCAATTGAAGCAGCTGCTCACTATTGCTCCAATTCTAAAGATTTTTTATCCAAATAAGGATTACATAGTGTGCACGGATGCATGTAAGGAAGGGCTGGGAGGAGTTCTCAGCCAAGAGGATTTGTTATGAATCCCAAAAGCTGAAAGAGCATGAAAAGAATTATGCCACTCATGATTTAGAGTTGGCAGCAGTTGTCCACGCATTGAGGAAATGGAGACATTACCTCATGGGCAAAAAATTCGAATTAAGAACAAACCACGATGGTTTGAAGTATTTATTTGATCAACCGACCTTAAATGCCAGACAAATTAGATGGCTAGAATTTATGTGCGAATATGATTTTGACATCAAGCATATCAAAGGGAAAGACAATAAGGTGGTAGATGCACTCAGCAGAAAAGTGCATGAATTACATGCTACAACCATTAGCATGTACAGAACTGAGTTGAACGACAGAATTGTGGAGGCTGCAAGTGCCAATTTGCAGTACAAAAGACTTGTAGCAAAGCTACAACAGCGTGAGAGACCATAGACCGAGGAAGGTTACACCTTAGGAACTGAGGGTCTACTTCTGTATAAAAACAGAGTGTATGTACCCCATGACCGAGAATTGAAGCTGGAAATTCTAAAAGAGATGCATAACGTGACTTATGATGGACATCCTGGATATCAAAAGACTGTGGCAGCAGTCAAAAGCCATTATTTTTGGATGGGTTTGAAGAAAGAAATTGTTGAATACATCGCCAGATGTATGGAGTGCCAAAAGGTTAAGGATGAGCATAGACGCCCAGCAGGGTTGTTGCAGCCTTTACCTATTCCTGAGTGGAAATGGGATGTGGTAACAATCGATTTTATCACAGGATTGCCCAGAACAAGCAAGCAACATGATTCAATCATGGTGGTGGTGGACAAGCTTACTAAAGTTGCCCATTTAATTCCACTGAAAACCACCCACAGAGCAGCAGTTGTTGCTGATATCTTTTTGAAAGAAGTTGCATGCTTGCATGGAGTTCCTAAGACAATTGTGTCTGATAGGGACCCAAAATTCACTTTGAATTTCTGGAAAGGATTGTTCAAAGGATTCAGAACGAATCTGAACTTTAGTACAACATATCATCCCAAGTCTGATGGACAGACAGAGAGAGTGAACAGAGTAATCGAAGACATGCTGAGAATGTATGTGATGGATAAACCATCAAGGTGGGAAGACTACCTGCATTTGGTAGAATTCGCCTACAATAATGGGTATCATGCATCATTGAAG
>ML778800.1:995378-1006713 GCA_009831015.1 Picea engelmannii | reverse complement strand
AGAACTGAAGAGATTCAGCAGCCCCTTACAATGTAAGATGGTTGAGCTATATATGCTCAAACAAGACAAAAATAGAAAGTACAACTGTCCAGTACAGCTGGCAGTGTACGGTTAGTCTGTTGAGGATACAATATATTTAACAGTTTCGAGGTCTCAGAAGGCTGGTCTGCAATTCCCAAAGGCGGGCAAGTATGCAAAACGCATTGGTGCAGCGGCTCCCATTTATTTAGCTGCGGTTTCGGAGTATCTAGAAGCAGAGGTGCTTGAATTCTACCTTGACGCATGAAAACAAGAAAAATAGGATTCTACCTTGACGTACCCAACTAGCTGTCAGGAATGCCGAGAATTATTAGGTTTTGTTACTATTGCCAATGGAGGTGTGTTGCCTAATATTTATGATGTTTTACGACCTAATAAGGATGCAAAGGGAAAGGGAGCCGAGATCGGCACTGGGCAGCGCCTCTGAGGAGTTTTAGATGATAATAAGATCAACTGTTTAATGCTGCCTACATTTTGGGGGATCACAATCCCATCACTAATTACTTCCCTGCCCTGAGTGCCAGATTTTGGGAGACTCGATTGTTAAGGCGTTCTTAACTGTTAAACTTCCATTACGATTATATACTTTAGGCGGCTGAAATTTCGATATCTAACCCTACATAATACACTAGTTTATTTTTGGCTTTTAGAAACATATTTATATTTATATATAATCTTCTCAGAAGATTATTAGTGTCATTTTCATTCACCAAACTGGAATGCTTAATGTTTAAGTTGTTGCTGATATGTCTATGCTTAATATACACTATCTGGTGTTTTCTAACCATTCGTCCATGAAATGATCAATGAGCAGGTTCAATACAAAATTTGAAGGACACGCTGCTTAAATCTAATCAATAGGTTAAGCTTAAATTGATGAAAACAAAAATAAAAATATTATTTAACCAAAAAACAAATATAGCACACGTTTTGCATTTTTGGAAGTTTCACACCCTTAGTTATCTTCCATTCGCGCGTGATTGGTAAATATGAAAATCATACAAGACGTGCACACATATGGTTCTAATGATTGGAAAAGGAAAATTGAAGCCATTTTAACAAAGTGCCACTGCAGTGGCTACGTTAAGTCCCTGCCGTAATGGATTTTGATAAAAAACAATTTTGATGTATTATAAATGCTTCATGTCTTCTCAATTATGAATATGGAATTATAACTACCACACGCACATAATTTATGACTGATAAACGTTGAAAGGTTAAAGGAAGATTTAGAAAACCTTAACTATAACTTTAAAACTTAACTATAAACTATACATATAATCCTAACTCCAAAACATTGAAAAAAAACCATAATTATAACCCTAAAATCAAAACAATGAAAAAAAGACAACTAACAAAATATATCACATTCTTTGATGATATTAATATGTTATTTTTATAAACTTTGTTCATATTAATATTAATATTAATATAACATACAAGCACTCGGGTATTACTATTACCAACATTGTTGTGTTCATGGGATTGTAGGGTTGGGACCATTGATTGTATGAACAAGAGGTGGCACAATCAATGCCACATAATGTAACATCGTCGTCTCCACCAGAAGGGGTGTGCACAGGTAGGCCTTCAGCCTTCAGCTTGATATTTAGCGTCTGTAATCTGGTTTGGGGATGAAACGCTCCACTCTCATGCAGAAAATGAAACGCTCAACCAATATGATAGGTGGGTCGGTTATCCAATATGAAACGAGGTGACACCTGAGGAAATCTTGGGGTAGAGAATGAAAAGCATTGACAGAGGAGAAAAACTAATAATCCAAACGTGTTAATCCCAAAGGTTAATCATTTAAACATGGCATGTTGGTAATTGATGCAGTCTTGTCAATCATCTGACATGATGCAATCTATTTACAATTTTCTTTTATGTCTGTTAGTATTCAGATATAGATTGTCTGACTAAATAATGCATGGAAAATGCATGAGTAGTTTTCTAAAATCAATTGTTGTAAGTGTTCAATCATGAGCAGCTAATTGTTTGTTCTATGAGGTTATGTATTGTTATAAAGATCAAGGTTGATGAGTGAATGCAACCTTTTTGTGCAATTACAATTCTTTCTTCTTTCTATGATATTGCGATTTAATCATTTAGTATTTAGTATATTGTTATGCTATTTCATTGAATGATTATCTAGTCCATAGATAGGTCTGCATAGATCCTTCATTTGGTATCATAGTTGGTTGTTGTTTTAGGGTAATCATGTCAAACTCTAATTCATTGCCCATTCCAGAATTTAATGGAAGTGATTATGATTATTAGTGCATCAAGATGATGACTTTTTTGATAGGGAAAGATCTATGGGAGATTGTAGAAATGGGTTATGCAGAGCCTAAAGATTGGACCACTCTTAATGCAAATCATAAAGTAGCTAATAAGGAATCTAGAAGGAAGAATGTTCAAGATTTATTTCATATTCAAATTGCTCTTGATAAAAGCTTGTTTCCACGAATCGCAGGTACAAAGACAACAAATGATGCCTGGAAGACTCTACAAGAAGCTTACCAAGGCAGTGATCAAGTCAAAGTTGTCAAGCTACAGACATTGAAAAGAGAATTTGAGAATTTGAAGATGCAAGAAGCTGAAAATGTAAGTGATTATTGTGTCAGAGTAAAAGATGTAATCAATAAGATGACTACTCTTGGAGAAATTGTGGACAAAGAGGTTTTGATTAAAAATGTGTCGAGGTTTCTAACACCAAGGTGGAACCATGTTGCCATAATCATTGAAGAAAGAAAGGATTTGTCTACTCTTGAGTTTGATCACCTAGTTGGATCTCATATGTCTCATGAAGAAAGATTGAAAGTGCGAGAAATTTTTTTCCTCAAAATTGCAAATTACAAAGAATGAAGATGCCAACACCAGCAGCAAAAGAAACCAAAGCCATGGTAGAGGTCAAAATCAGAATTATCCAAGAGGAAGAGGCGGTTCAAGAGGAAGAGACAGAGGTAGATTTGATAAAAGAAATATCTAGTGTTGTTATTGTAAAAGGTATGGTCACTTTCAAAAGGGATTGTAGATTAAATGAAGGTAATAATAACAAGGGTGTTAATTATGCTCAAGAAGGTGATGAAGCCTCTTCAAACAATTTATTTTTATATTATGACAAAGCTGAAAATGGCACTACAGATATTTGGTACCTAGATTCAGGGTGTTCTAACCACATGTAAAGAAATAAGAAGCTATTTTCTACAATGTATGAGAGTTTCAAATCCAAGATCAAGCAGGGTGATGACAAAGCATTGGAGGTTGTTTCAAAACGAGCTATGGAAGTCCATACTAAAGAAGGTATGAAAAGTGTTAAAGACATTTATTACACTCCATAATTAAAGCATAATTTATTGAGTGTTGGCCAATTGTGTAAGAAAAATTATAAGGTGGTGTTTGAAAATCAACAATGTACAATTTATGATAAGAATAGAGGCAATAGGGTGGTTATAGTTGTGCCTATGTCAAAGAATAGGATGTTCCCATTGATGTTTGGAGAACATAACTAACATCTTTCCAATATGGAATATGAAGAAAATAGTTGGTTGTGGCATCTCAAGTATGGACATTTGAATTTTCATAGTCTGAAGCTTCTAACATCAAAAGAATTAGTCTATGGTTTTCCTAAGGTTCAAGAACAGAAGGATATTTGTGAAGGATGTTCTAAAGGAAAGCATGCGAGAGAGAAATTTTCAAAAGGAAATGCATGGAGGGCCCAATATCCACTTCAATTAGTTCACTCAGACATTTGTGGTCATATGCAGACAAAGGTTTTGGGTAAGTCATCATATTTTATTACTTTTACTGATGATTACTCACGAAAGTGTTGGGCTTATTTTTTGAAGACTAAGGATGAAGCCTTTGATACATTCAAGAGGTTTAAAGCCCTTGTGGAAAATGAAAGAGGTTGCAAAATCAAGTGCTTAAGGACTGATCGTGGAGGAGAATTTTGTTCAAAATCTTTTCAAAATTACTATGATATGAATGGCATCAAAATAAAACTCACCACTGCTTATACACCTCAACAAAATGGAGTAGCAGAGAGGAAAAATCGGACTGGTGGAAATGGCAAGAAGTATGTTACAAACCAAGGGATTAAGAAATTATTTTTGGGGTGATGAAGTTGTGCATATATTCTCAATAGAGACAAAAGTTAGATCCAAAAAGTGAGTCATGCATTTTTGTTGGATATAGTAAACAAAGTAAGGCTTAAAGGTTGTATATTCCCCTCACTAATAGCATTGTTGTGTCAATAGATGTAATTTTTGATGAAGGGGGAGTTTATGGTCATCAAAAATGCCATGATGATATGTCTAAATCTGTTTTGGATAAGGATATTATTGATGATATTGATACTGAGAAACCCACTAATATTTCATCTCCAAGTGCTACAAATCCACCAAGTAGCCCCTCATCTAGTTCTTCACTTCCAAGTGCAAGCCCAAAATCAAATTCAAGTTCTACAAGGAAGGTAAGAAGATTAAGTGACATTTATCAAAGGAGTAAAAGTCCACCACATGAAGAAAATCCAATAGGCGAGACAGTAAATTTTTTTTTACCTTCCAAGGCTCATTTTGAACCATCATGTTTTGAAAATGCATGTACTAATGAGGTTTGGGTGCAAGAAATGCAAGAAGAGATAGATTTTACTCACAGGAATGATACTTGGGAGCTTACAAAACTTCCACATGACAAGAAAAAGATTGGTACTAAATGGGTCTACAAGACTAAGTACAATAGTGATGGGAGTGTTGAAAGACACAAGGAAAAATTAGTTGCTAAAGGCTTCACAGAGAGGTATGGAATTGATTATGAAGAAACATTTGCACCAATAGAAAGACAAGAGACTGTTAGAATGATGATTTCATTAGCATCTCGGAAGAAATGTAGCATTCATCACATGGATTTGAAAAGTGCCTTTTTGAATGGGTACTTAGAATATGTGTTTGTGGAACAGCCACAAGGTTTTGAAGTGCAAGGAAAAGAACATCAAGTATACAATTTGAAGAAGGCTTTGTATGGCCTCAAACAAGCACCAAGAACATGGTACGCTAGGATTGATAGATATTTTCACTATAGGAGTTGTTAAAGTATTCAGATATAGATTGTGTCACTAAATAATGCATGCAAAATGCATGATTAGTTTTCTAAAATCAATTATCTAGTCTATAGATAGGCCTCCATAGATCCTTCATGGAAATCATATGGTGCTACAGTAATTTATTAATATGATTAGGTAAATGTTAAAAAGTAAACAGGTTAATACAAGGAAGTTATGAAGAGTAAATCACATTCATTGGTTTGGGAGGACGACTAAGAATATGCCAACATCTTAAATTGTTAGTCATCAAATTAAAATTTTATCTTTTCCGTGTAATTAATTTATTTTAATGAAATTATGGTTAACCATAGAAGAATAGATCTTGGGGCAGCTAACCTCATATGTAACTACAACAGTTTTCTTGTTAACGAAATTATAAGGTGGTGTTTGAAAATCAACAATGTACAATTTATGATAAGAATAGAGGCAATAGGGTGGTTATAGTTGTGCCTATGTCAAAGAATAGGATGTTCTCATTGATGTCTGGAGAACATAACTAACATCTTTCCAATATGGAATATGAAGAAAATAGTTGGTTGTGGCATCTCAAGTATGGACATTTGAATTTTCATAGTCTGAAGCTTCTAACATCAAAAGAATTAGTTTATGGTTTGCCTAAGGTTCAAGAACAAAAGGATATTTGTGAAGGATGTGCTAAAGGAAAGCATGCGAGAGAGAAATTTTCAAAAGGAAATACATGGAGGGCCCAATATCGACTTCAATTAGTTCACTCAGACATTTGTGGTCATATGCAGACAAAGGTTTTGGGTAAGTCATCATATTTTATTACTTTTACTGATGATTACTCACGAAAGTGTTGGGTTTATTTTTTGAAGACTAAGGATGAAGCCTTTGATACATTCAAGAGGTTTAAAGCCCTTGTGGAAAACGAAAGAGGTTGCAAAATCAAGTGCTTAAGGACTAATCGTGGAGGAGAATTTTGTTCAAAATCTTTTCAAAATTACTATGATATGAATGGCATCAAAAGAAAACTCACCACTGCTTATACACCTCAACAAAATGGAGTAGCAGAGAGGAAAAATCGTACTGGTGGAAATGGCAAGAAGTATGTTACAAACCAAGGGACTAAGAAATTCTTTTTGGGGTGATGAAGTTGTGCATATATTCTCAATAGAGACAAAAGAGACAAAAGTTAGATCCAAAAAGTGAGTCATGCATTTTTGTTGGATATAGTAAACAAAGTAAGGATTAAAGGTTGTATATTCCCCTCGCTAATAGCATTGTTGTGTCAATAGATGTAATTTTTTATGAAGGGGGAGTTTATGGTCATCAAAAATTCCATGATGATATGTCTAAATCTATTTTGTATAAGGATATTATTGATGATATTGATAATGAGCAACCCACTAATATTTCATCTCCAAGTGCTACAAATCCACCAAGTAGCCCCTCATCTAATTCTTCACTTCCAAGTGCAAGCCCAAAATCAAATTCAAGTTCTGCAAGGAAGGTAAGAAGATTAAGTGACATTTATCAAAGGAGTAAAAGTCCACCACATGAAGAAAATCCAATAGACGAGACAATAATTTTTTATTTACCTTCCAAGGCTAATTTTGAACCATCATGTTTTGAAAATGCATGTACTAATGAGGTTTCGGTGCAAGAAATGCAAGAAGAGATAGATTCTATTCACAGGAATGATACTTGGGAGCTTACAAAACTTCCATATGACAAGAAAAAGATTGGTACTAAATGGGTCTACAAGACTAAGTACAATAGTGATGGGAGTGTTGAAAGACACAAGGAAAGATTAGTTGCTAAAGACTTCACACATAGGTATGGAATTGATTATGAAGAAACATTTGCACCAGTAAAAATAAAAGAGACTGTTAGAATGATGATTTCATTAGGAGCTCAGAAGAAATGGAGCATTCATCACATGGATTTGAAAAGTGCCTTTTTAAATGGGTACTTAGAAGAAGATGTGTTTGTGGAACAGCCACAAGGTTTTGAAGTGCAAGGAAAAGAACATCAAGTATACAAGTTGAAGAAGGCTTTGTATGGCCTCAAACAAGCACCAAGAACATGGTACGCTAGGATTGATGGATATTTTCACTATAGGAGTTGTTAAAGTATTCAAATATAGATTGTGTCACTAAATAATGCATGCAAAATGCATGATTAGTTTTCTAAAATCAATTATCTAGTCCATAGATAGGCCTCCATAGATCCTTCATGGCAATCATATGGTGCTACAGTAATTTCTTAATATGATTAGGTAAATGTTAAAAAGTAAACAGATTAACGGATGCATTAAAAAATACAAGGAAGTTATGAAGAGTAAATCACATTCATTGGTTTGGCAGGACGACTAAGAATATGCCAACATCTTAAATTGTTAGTCATCAAATTAAAATTTTAGCTTTTCGGTGTAATTAATTTATTTTAATGAAATTATGGTTAACCATAGAAGAATAGATCTTGGGCAAGCTGTTAACCTCGGATGCAACTACAACAGTTTTCCTGTTAGATGCACTCTCTATAGGTTTGCGAAGAACATTTTATCTATGTCTATACTATTTTCTTCTTTGTGCCACCTTCTCACATTTCGATCTCCATTGACAGAAAGAATCCTGTGGTTAGGAGAAGATTAGTAAGATTACGGGAACAAGATAAGTTGGTGGGGCTCAAGTAGAAGAACCGGGTAATCTACGTACAGTTTCTCTATATATCTCTGACCAACGTCTGAATTTTTTTTAAGTAAAACCTAAGGCTAACTCTCTGTTAGACTGCTATGCTTTGACATCAATCGAGAAGTGAAGTTTGTAGTTAACGACGATTTGTTGTTTTACTTTTAAAGGGTTCCCTTATGTTGCTTGTTGCTTTAGCTTTAAATTGTTGCTTAGAAAATATATGTTGGATCTCTTCAATAACCTTTCTTTTGAATTAGTTAAATTTGTGACTTAAAATTAGTTTCACTCGAGCATTTTCAGATATCTTCAATACCCTTTGTTTTGAATTAGTTAAATTTATAAGAGTTAAAGTTAGTTGAACTTAAACATTTCGTCGATACATGTACATGAATGCGCTCCAGGTCTAGTTTTTGTAAAACACGTGGTTCAGTTACACGTTTTACATGTAGTGCGTACACATTCCGATTGCCACAAGATCGTTGTTAACTTTGCAATATTGTCCCACGCTCACTAAACAGTGCGAGCAATGTTTAGCCACATTCTGTGAAGCCTCTGAGATTGTTTTTTCATGGAAAACAGAGCGTGACCATCTATCCAATTTCTTGCAAGAATAGCATTTCAAATGCCAAACACCATGTCTTAACGAGCAATGCAACCAGAGTTCAAATCTTAAGGAGCAATGCAACCAGATTTCAAACAGGGAATAAGAAAAACAGTGGAATGAACTACGCTGTGCTGACGAAATGAAAACATGTCCGCTGGTTACCTTTGAGATGGTTGAAGAATGGATGACAGATTCGGTAATGGAGGTGAGTTAGTAATCCTAAACCAAAATCTAATATTTTGTACTTTTTGAAAAAAATTGATGCAATATTCTTGATGTGTTTCTCGTTTTTGATGCAATATTCTTGATGGGTTTCTTGTTTTTATGCAATTACATCGATGTGTTTTTTTTTTATACAATCTAATGAAATTTGGTTTTTTGGTTTTCAAATTCTCTAACATAAGCTAGAATAAGTTAGGAAGACCATCTTTCTGTATATCTCCAGCTGGTGAAATTCTGACTTTTGCTATTTGTTTTAATGCATGGTCGAGCACATTGTCAAACATATTTAGGAAACTCCTTTTTGGTACTATGTATTTGACAGAAAACCTCCTTAGCAAGTTTGTAAAAACAAAGGGATTATGGGAATGTAAAGCAGAGTTCAGATCAGTATAGTTATAAATGTATTTTTGAGGATGTCAGTTAACCTGTTTATTTTTTAAAATTTACTTAATATGATTAAGAAACTAGCACAGCAGCTAAATAGCTGCTTGTTAACGCCGAAAGGTTGATAAGATGAAACGAATCCTTAAAAGAATATATTAAATTTTATTGTTGATTAACAAATAAACGGTTGGGCTTCATTTATATGGTGTTAATATTTTAATGGCAATCAGTTAGTTATCAAAGTAATTTTTAAATATGATTAGGTAAATGTAAAAAAGTAAACACATAAAGGGATATCTTTATAATAGCTAGGAAGTTAATGATTAAAATCACAGCTATTTATTTTGTGTGACTACTAAGAATATTTCAGCCATATTTAATCATGTCCACGGAAAACTTATTAAACACTAAACCCCTATTAAATCTGCCCATTATCAATAAGTGTAAGTCTTTCCTCATAATTACTATATAATTATCTAATTGTCATAATTATCAGATTAGCAAACTTACTTGAAATTATAAATTTACTTCAATATTAATTTTTTTCTCTAGATTTACATTTCTGCCAAATTTACATTCAACCGCCATAATTGCAACCTTTCATGTATTCTCCATTAATAGAGAGTGTAATGAATTCGTGGCTTCCTGGATATCATCATCATTCCGCCATTCCACTGACTTTAATTTTCTGGTTTCAAAATGGGAAAACATGATGGAGGTATGTGTTGGTGACATGGATCTCCAGATTTTGTTAATCTCCCCTGCCATAAATTTCTCAACAACTCTCAAACTGCTGCATTTAATTCTTCCCTTCTACATTCTTCTATGTATCTCGACTCTTCTACTTGTTAGCGTATTCGTGAAGCTTCTCCCGTCTCTTGAAAATGACTCTGTTTTGTAAATGAATGTAGCTGCTGGATATTCTGTTTTCTGTAATGAATGTATGTTGCATACTCTGTTTTCTGAAGTTGTTGTTGATACTCTGTTTTCTGAAATGGATGTACTATGTTTTATTACTCAGATATAAACTGTATAGCATTCATTCCTCTTTTTCTGTGGGCATCTTGTAAATAGATTTTTTTTTTATCCAGCAAAGTGGTATCAGAGCCAGTCTAACGGAAGCTTGGGAAAGGATTGGAGTCCGAGGCAGAATCGGATTGTTTCCCACGAGCTCAGCAGCTACGGGATCTGCATCAGCGATGTAGGGAAGAAGGAATGCGTTGAATCCAGAGATCGCGCGACATAATGATACAGAGTCAGAGTCTTGGTCTATGCTCACTTAGCAGGTCGTGAAGATCGCAATTTCCTTGTAACGCTTTATCCGAGGTCGATTTCATAGGAGAAAGGGATCATTTTCAGCTGAAGGAGCCATCATTTTGGGTATACATATAGCCGAATCCACTGTGGTTGTTTGTGGTCGAATCATATCAATATTTCGCGCATTGGTGCAGCAGCACGAGGATACAAGGAGTAGGAAGAGGAGTCAGCCCAGCTACATAAGAGGCGGCTTTATTCATAGCAAATTTCGGTTCAAAATTTTGCACGACATCAGTCTGAGGTTGCATCCACTTGGCAAGTTTGCCAAAAAGGGTAAATTCAGGCGCAAGGGTTTGCAGAAGCCCGCATCCCGAAGTCAAATTTAGGGGTTTTAATCATACAAAAGGATTGACAGAGATTGGAAAAGGAAATAGAGGAAGAACAGTAAAAGGAGACAAATTTTATTTAAAAAATCATGGCAGGTGCAACTGGAAGCATTTTACAACCCCAGATTCCAATTTTTAATGGCAAAAATTATGACTATTGGAGTATAAGAATGAAAACCCTGTTTTGTTCCCAGGATGTTTGGGATTTGGTTGAAAATGGGTTTCCTGAACCAGCAGACCAGCAAGCTTATCAGGCTCTTTCACAAGCTGAGAAGGATTTGTTGAAGGAAAATAAGAAGAAGGATTCCAAAGCATTGTTTTTTATTCAGCAGGCAATGGAGGAATCAATTCTTCCTAAAGTAGTTGCTGCTACAAGATCAAAACAGGCATGGGAAAGTTTGCAAACAACATACCAAGGCACAAGCAAGGTAAAAACAACAAAATTACAAATGCTCAGAAGGGATTTTGAAAACTTACAAATGAAGGATACAGATTCAATAGATTCATTCTTCACTCATGCAATGGCAATAATAAATCTTCTTAGATCATATGGAGAAACTGTTGAAGATCAAAAGGTTGTAGAGAAAATACTTAGAAGCTTACCTACAAAGTTTGATCCAGTTGTAATAGCCATTGAGGAATCCAAAGATCTCACTCAGCTATCAGTAGATGAATTAATGGG
>ML778800.1:968141-992135 GCA_009831015.1 Picea engelmannii | reverse complement strand
TGGATGAGGAGAGTACTTTCAGATTTGAGGCATCCACAAGAAGAACCTACAAAAATTTATATTGATAATAATTCTGCAATCGCTTTATCTAAAAATCATGTCTTTCATAAACGAAGCAAGCATATTGATACACGATACCATTTGATTCGAGAATTGGTAAACAATGGTGACATATATCTTGAGTTTTGCAGGTCCAAAGAGAAACTAGCAAACATTTTCACAAAGCCGCTTGCAAAGAATGTTTTTGAGCATCTCCGGGAGGAGATTGGTATTGCAGACATACATGGCAGTGAAGATTAAGGGGGAGTGTTGGTGACGTGGATCTCCAGATTTTGTTAATCTCCCATGCCATAAATTTCTCAACAACTCTCAAACTGCCGCATTTAATTCTTCCCTCCTTCTACATTCTTCTATGTATCTCGACTCTTCCACTTGTTAGCGTATTCGTGAAGCTTCTCCCATCTCTTGAAAATGACTCTGTTTTGTAAATGAATGTAGCTGTTGGATATTCTGTTTTCTGTAATGAATGTATGCTGCATACTTTTTTTTCTGAAGCTGTTGTTGATACTCTGTTTTCTGAAATGGATGTACTCTGTTTTATTACTCAGATATTGATCCGAAATCGGATTCAGAAGACTGACAGGGCATGAAAAATGCTCAAAAATGAAAGTGCTCGGAATCCGACGAAACCAACACCATTGCATCCGTCTCGTCTTCCTGATTCCGGTGGTATAATTTTTATGTCAAACGGAGTCCGTATGGAGAAGATATCGCATTCTGTCCGCCGAGCCAAACAGGCAAAATTTTGGGATGCTGACTGTACCTGTCCGTACAGTGACACGTGTCAGTCCGTACAGATGACGTGGAATGTCCGTACAGCTGACGTGGCATAACCAGAATGCGACACGTGGTAGGACCGTACAGGACACATGGCAGCCCCAGGGGATGACACGTGGCGGCTTCCGTACAGGACACGTGGCAGCACCAGGAGGCGACACGTGTCAATCTGATTTGGCATTTTCGGCGCGCACTTGGACCAATCCCGAAGTGACATGTGTCACCACTGGAAGGGTGACACGTGGCAGGGTGACGTCAACAGGTGACATGGCAGGCTTACGTGGCAGTGCTGACTGGGCGTACGGCGGATGATGTGGACCAATCAGGTGTTGACACGTGGCACTGTTCGGGCGAATGAAAAGGTGCCACGTGGCCCAATCACAGGCTCCCATGTGGCACCCCGGGTTTTGCCAATGTGGGCTATGTTAAAAATTGTTGTGGCCCGGGGGATTCGAACCCCTGACCTTCGCCATTGTAATGATTTGACAAACCTTCGCTTACCATGTTACCGCCCTTTGGAACTTATTATATGGGCGGCATATAATTTATATATGTTGTGTTTTTGTGCTATGGGAAAAAGGGCGCGGGTCGGGGCCTAAGCCCCGACCCCGGTTCTATGTATTACATGGGACCACACTGTTTGAACGGGCGTAAACGGTTGGCGCGGGAGTTATGGCGCGTTTAACCAACGGTTATAACCGTAACATATGTGTGCGCGGGGTTAGCCCATGGTCACCACTCCACCATATGACCGGGTATCAATACGGTATGGGGCCAGCGCTAGCCCAAAGGGCTAAGCGCTAGGCCATATGATATTGCATGTGACCATTGAAGGGGGCGCGCGCCCACCCTTTGGGGGCTTTAGCCCAATTTTAACTATATTATAGTTATAAGTGGGTTATTTCAACCACTTTTTAACTATTTTTTTAATGTAATTAATCCTTTTTTAAGGGTTATTGGGCTTTTTAGAGCCTAAATTCATGGAGGAAGTTGGGGATGGAAAACTAACTCCCCCACTATTTAACCAAGGCCATTTTGAGGCCAAGGGGACAGATTTTTGAGAGCAATTCAGAGCAGAGATGCTGAGGAGAAGTCAAGTCAAGCCAGTTTGAGGCAGGGAGACCGTTGAGGAGGAGATGTTGTCGGACGATTTCTGAGAGCTCGGGACATCCGATTCAGGTGCCTTTTTTTGTGCATGGTTCCAGAGATCTGAGCGAACAAGACCAGATCAATCTAGAGACCATTCGGCAATGTAAAGATGTACTAATAAGCTTTCGAAAAGAAATAAAGAAACCTCCCCCACAAGAGAAAAGGCCCGGAGACGTAGGCAAAGTTGCCGAACTCCGTTATCAACCTCTGTGCATTATGGTTTGCTGTTTTTCATTGTGTTTTCAGATCTGAAAATATGTTAATGGCTGTATAATTCATTTCTTTTCTCGCTCTTTCGTTAAAATTTCCCAATGGTTAATTAATGCATGCGAATAAAACTCAACCATAGTCATTCGAAAAATCCTGACGGATCAGATATAAACTGTATAGCGTTCATTCCTCTTTTTCTGTGGGCATATTGTAAATAGATTTTTTTTTTATCCAGCAGTATGAACCATGGAATGGTCTAACCCAATCAAATGCCCGATCTCGTGAAGTGCCACTGTCTCAATGACCACAGCGGAGCTATCACCTGTGATGGACATGCTCATCGTCCAAACAGACCTGTGATGGCCATGCTCACCGTCCAAACCCTCTGTCGAAATGAAATCGCCCGTCTTAGCACAGCTAAGATGAACAGTTTATGATAAAATTAAGTTTAATAAATTAAATATTATATTAGATTTTATTTATAAACTCTAATTAGAATTTATGCTAAAATTTTGTTTAGTAAATTAAATATGTTTTTAGACTTTTATCAGCCACAATTATGTGACTGTGTTAGTTATATTTTTAAAAACAATACAGATTGCCTCAGCCATTAGATATTGTACAAATTTCTCTTGTCAGCAAAATACTTTGGTTAAACTCCCCATATCACCCAAACCCTCTATTGCTATTACCTTGTAGTAGACGTAGTCTGTATTTCGATTCAAAGTCTAGCTTCTGTAATTTCCTTGATAAAGATATGTGTCGAACTTATTCCATGCAGTATTTTCCATTGGCTTCTTTCATTTCCACCAGAATAAAAAAAACCTGGAGTTGTGTATGTCAGCGCCAATTTAGAATTACGTAGTCAAAGTATCTAAATATCTTCTAGTGCTGGAAAAAGGACGCGAAGATAAGCATCTTGACAATGATCTTACATATTAAGAAAATCGGCTATGGCCGCATCTTGACAGTGATCTTGAAAGATGGTTGCCCCATGAATTGACAAAGTACAAGTCTCTGCCTCATCTACATGGCCTAGCCAGGAGTTTAATATAAAGGGTTTGGTTGGGGCAGGAGTTGTGTTAACCATTGTTTGAATTACAAAAGGAAAATCATAGAGTTCGGGCTTCAAAACTCTTCTTATTTCCCAAAACTGGTAACCAAAATTAACGAAATTTGTTTTTACATGAACTAGAATTCTATCTAATTCATGTTCTCCCAGGTAATCTGATAAAACATTTAAATAGATCTATACCTGTATAGTGATGTACTCTTGTTGCATAAAAAGTAAAATTGTGCAAGCAAGGATCGATCCCAGAATGCTGAACCTGTAAAGATGTGAAGATATTGGAGAGCAACAAGACAGCACAGAGTACCAATTCAGTGCAAAGGATGAATACTTCGGTACCGACTTCGAAGCAGCCACGAACTGTGCACATGACATGCGATACTGACTTCAAAGCAACCATGCATGAGAGCTGTGACACTGACTTCAAAGCAGCCATGACTGCACAAGTATGCCACTAGAGGGAGAATCGGAACCAGGAGAGAATGGATTGAAAGTCCTTTCTTGGCCATTGATGGTGAATCAGAACTAGGAGAGAATGGATTTTGGCTGAGGGGGTGTTGGATTTTGGATTTCTCCTCGAGTGGGAAGGCAATGGGGACGCACTGAGGAGGTGGGGAGGGAGCAGGCCTGGAATGGGGACGCACTGAGGAGGTGGAGAGGGAGCAGGCCTGGAATTTGATGGGATATAACACGGTGGGGACGCACTCAGGAGGAGGTGGGGAGGGAGCAAGCCTGGAAAATGACGGGATGAAGAAAGTTTTTTTGAGTTTAAAGATTGAAAAAGCAATAAGCTAAGCAAGAAACAAGAAACAGAGTAGACAGAATAGGAACAAGAATATGCGGAGGGCGCATGTATTAGATGATAGTCAAAAGCTATAAAGGGAAAACGAAACAAGAAGATCTAATGACTAGTACAACTGGTTAGAACAGTTGGGAGTGTACAGTCATACTCTATACTCTGTTGAGGTTATATTTATAATTAACACTCTCTCTTAAACTAAAGAGTTACAAACATCAGCATTACCCAAGTGTTGTTTCTGGAAATAAAAAATGGTTTTTCTTAATGGATTTGTAAAGATGTTTGCGAGCTCATCTAGTGAGCAATAAAATTGAAGAGTGATTTGACTATTATTGACTAGCTTGTGTATGAAGTGAATGCGATGATGAATGTGTTTGCTTTTCTTATGAAAAACATGGTGTTTAGATAAAGCAATTGCTAAAGTATTGTCACAGAAGATAGGAGTTGGCTCATTTTCTGTATGTGACATGTCATTCAATAGTCTTCGTAGCCACATAGTTTCACAGGAAGTTGAGGTAGCAGAAACACACTATGACTCTACAGAAGATATTGAGACAATGGGATGCTCCTTTGATCCCCAAGAAATTAGATTTGTGCCCAGGTGAAAAGAATACCCTCAGGTGTTTTTTTGGTCATCTAGGTTGTGTGCAAAATCACTGTTAGTGTAACCAGAAAGATGATTATCTTCAGACTGAGTGTACCATAAACCAAAATTGAGAGTGCCAACAACATATCTCAGAATCCTTTTTGCCATCTTCCAGTGAAAATCTTTAGGAAATTCCATGAACCTGGAAACAAAGTCAGTTGCATACATAATATCAGGCTTAGTTGTTGTAAGATACAACAAACTGCCTAATAAAATTTTGTACCAGGTAGAATCCACCGCAGGGCCTTCATCTTGCTTGCTCAATTTTGTGCCTAGGAGTATGGGGGTTTCTGTTGGATTGCAGTCTTCCATGTCAAATATTTTGAGAATGTTTGTTGTATACTTTTTCTGACAGACAAAAAACCCTTTGGGTGATTGGTCAACCTCAATCCCTAAAAAATATTTCATTATGCCAAGATCTATCATCTCAAACTCAGATTGCATGGCATGTTTAAAACTGGTTAACTCAAGATTTCCAATATATATCATGTCATCAACATATAAACATACAATCAAAATTTTACCTTGTTGATCTATTTTGGTGTATAGAGTTGGCTCATTTTGGCTTCTGCTAAAACCACTCTTGATCAGGTAAGTGTCAATTATGTTGTACCAAGATCTTGGAGCTTTCTTTATTCCATACAATGCTTTCATCAACCGATACACTTTGGTTGGTTGTTCTTTAACTTCAAATCCAAGTGGTTGATCCACATAGACCTCTTCTTCTAAGACACCATTCAGGAAAGATGACTTGACATCCATCTGGTATACCTGCCATTTGTGTTGAGCTGCTATGGATTAAAAGGTCCTTACAGTGTCCAACCTTGCTACTAGAGCAAAAGTTTCACCATAATCAATGCCTGGTTGTTGTGAGAATCCTTTGGAAACAAGTCTTTCTTTGTGTTTTTCAATCTGTCCCTTTTCATTGTGTTTAGTTTTGTAAACCCACTTAACACCAATACTTGTCTTATGTCTGGACAAATCAACAAGATCCCATGTGAGAATGCCTGGTCAATCTCTTGGTTCAAGCCATGAACCAAGAGATTGACCTGCAACCTTGGAAGGACATGATGATGTGTTTGATGTCCTAAATTTGTTGTGTTTTTAGGAAGCAACAGTAATGGATTTTGACTGTCCATAGGGCGATTTTCAGACTCACTCCAAAACTAATTTTCAAGAAATTTGATATCTATGTTGAGAATTAGTTTATTTGAAATCGGATTGTAGAGTCTGCAGGATTTGGATGTCTCGCTATAGCCAACAAAAATGCATAAATTTCTCACTTCTATCATCAAGTGGCTTCCTTAACTCAGAAGGCATATGAGTGAATGCAATGCATTCAAATGTCCTAGGATGAGAAACATTCAGTTTTGTCCCACTCCATGCTTCTTGAGGGACCTTCATCTTGACACTAGAGGTTGGGGATCTATTCATGAGATAAATTGAGCATTTTATTGCTTCATCTCATAGTATATTTGACAGACATTTCTCTCTGAGACGACTTCTTGCCATGTTCATTATAGTCTGATTTTTCCTCTCATCCACTCCATTTTGTTGTGGAATATACCTGGTTGTGGTTTACATGATTATGCCTTGTGATTTGCAGAAATTTGCAAATTTTGTTGAATAGTATTCTCCTCCTCCATATGACCTGAGAATATTCACATATCTCCCACTCTGTTTTTTAGCTTCAGCCTTGAAATCCTTGAACTTTGCAAAGGTTTTAGACTTGTATTTGACGAAATAGATCCATATTTTCCTACTAAAGTCATCAATAAATGTTAGGAAATAAGCGCTACCACCTATTGACTCTGTTTTCATTGGTCCACATAGGTCAGTGTGAACCATCTCCAAGTGTTGTTTGGCTTGAGTGGAGGACTGGGGAAAGCTATTTCTCTTGTGTTTTCCAAGAATGCAAGACTCACATGGGGGACCTTTCCCTTTGAACATAGGTAGACCTTTGACCATGGAGTGCTTTTGTAGAAGGCATAGACTCTGAAAGGGTAGATGTCTAAATAGTGCATGCCAAATCATAGTTTCATTGGGGGTGGATGCACTTTGTGCATAATATTGGATCAGATTTGCAGTTCTAAGGGTCAGGGGAAACATTCTATTCCTAGTCATGTGGATTCTAGAAATCAATTTTCTGTTGGGATTTTTGTCATATATCCTACATGATGCTCCTTCAAAAAGTACCTAATAACCATTTTAAACTAATTTTCCTACACTTAACAGATTATGTTTTAGATATGGAACATTGTAGACATCATTTATGTCTTTCTTTACATCTTGTTTAGTGAGAATACATATAGTTTATTTTCCTTGAAATTTGACAAAAGAGTCATCTCTAAGTGTAATATCAGATGAAATAGAAGAATCAATGCATGAAAGTAAATCTTCGTTACCTGTCATGTGATTGTTGCATCCATTGTCCAACAGCCATAGGTCCTTGTGTTGTTCTTCAGTTTTGTGACATGAGAGAAACATCTGATTTGAGGTGTCTCCTTCATGATTTGAGACATTTGGTCTGCCCGAGTGTTGATTGGATTACTTATTCCAACATTCAGATTCATAGTGCCCATAATTTTTGCAGTAATAGCATTGTATGCTTTCCTTGTCATTTGATCTCCTCCCTCTACCTCTTTGAGGCTGGAAATTCTGATTCTGGTTTTGATGTGTGTGACCTTCACCCAAGTGATGATTGCTTGGACTTCTCCCTCTTCCTTTGTGACCTTTGCCTCTTCCTCCTTTGAAACAAAATTGGGTCTTGAAGGCATGGGTTATTGACTCATCTCTTAGATGTAGTCTTGTCTCATGTGTCAACAAAGAGCCCATTAGTTCATCTGTTGAAAAATTTGACAGATCCTTGGAATCAAGGATGGATGTAATGACCATTTTTAATTTCTTTGGAAGACTTCTGAGGACTTTCTCAACAATCATTTGATCGGGGATGTCTTCACCAGTCAACTTGATCTAGTTTACAATTCCCATGACTCTGTTCATAACTTGATCAACGTTTTCAGACTCTGTCATATTTTAAGTCTCAAAATGCATCCTCAAGGTCTGCAACTTGACTGTTTTGACACTGTCATTTCCTTGGTAAGTTGTTTGTAGGATGTCCCGGGCCTGTTTAGAGGTAAAAACACCTATGATTTTTTAGAAAATCGAGTCACCCACTGAGTTCTGAATCTATAACTTTGCGTTAGTCTCTCTTTTCCTTTGTTCTTCCTGAGTAGCTCTCTCTCGATTGTTCATGGAAACTAGGTTTGTTGGATCAGCTTCCACATATCCAAGATCCAATATATCCCAACACTCTTGTTCTTGTAAGAAGGATTTCATTCTGAGAGACCAAAATTCATAGTTATTTCCATGAAGAATTGGCCCTTGTGTTGGTCCTAAATGGTTAGAGGTGACCATTTTTGTAAAAAAAATTAGAACAAAAAAAAAATGGGTAGTATTGTTCGTGGTTTTTCTCAAGGATGAAAAATACCTTTGATATATGCAAGAAAACATGGCCTCTTCCTTTTTATTTCACGTAAAACCAGGTCCTTGAAATCCTCTGTGTGACTTCGGGCCGAAAAACATGGGCCAGACCACTTCTTTAGCTTCGATCTAAATGGATCCGACTATCCGAGAATGACATCTACAGAGTTAGAACTCCGAGCTCATTTATTTATCGAGTGTAGCCCCTCTTTATGGTGGACTTGAGCTATCTGATTTTACTCATGAGGCAAGGATTATTTCTTTTTAATGAAAATAATTTCTCTGTTACGTCCTCATATGACCAAAGGGATGAGAACCAGGTGTTAGCCCAAGAAGCATTGCTTCGGGAGTTATGGGCTCTAGGAATTTCAATCCGTTGATTCCTCAAATCCTCTGAATTAGAGAATGGACGAATAGGAGAATACTCCTCATTGATCTGAAATCAACGACCCATAATTACTTTGGGACTTTAGGCTTCAGATCCTTCTACCTCTTCAATTCACAATACATGTGAAGTGTCGAAGGGGAGAACCTTCTGGAGATGCACAAATCTAACAACTCTCAGATCTCTCCAAACAATATTACACATGTCCCTTTCTTCCTAAGGTGCAGGTTCTATGAAACCCATAGGCTCCTGCTAAGCCCCTTTCTGTAGATGACCTTGGGCTATGACCCAGGATTTAACCCAAAAGGAGCTAATCCTTTGGACTTCAGGACTATTGGCACCCAACACTTCTCCAAACTCCCAAAATGCTTTGTCGTTGAATCCATGAGATTTATCCATGTGTCCTCCCTGGATCCACAATCCATATTTATTCATCCTTCGGGACTTCGTCTATCCCGACTCCCTCACACTCCTTAAACCTTTCAAGTGCTCTGACGTTGAATTTCTTTAAGGGTTATACCTTGCATAACTCCTCCACATTTGATGGATGTTGGTCCTTCACACCTTGATCCGATGACTCAGATCTAATCTCCTCCCACGCACTCCTCATCTTATCTCAGCTCGATCTCATGGCTCAGTTTTGTTCCCACGACCGATCTAACGGTTGTTGTAGCTTCTCCTTATGTTTCAGTATTTTCCTCTCGAATAAAAAAGGTTCACGAACTCTCAAATGCTTCATCCTTTGAATATTCGTTCGTAGGAATAGCAATTGAAAGTTGATAAGAGGAGGGTTATACAAAAGTTATAAGAAAATCAATGGATATGCTTCCAATTCCAACTCTAGAGTCTTTAATGTGAAGATTTAAGAAAATCCATCCTTAATGTGAAAATGATTTGTTTGTACTTTAATGTGAAGATTTAAGAAAATCTGTTGTTAATGTGAAAATGATTTGTTTGTACACACATATTTTACTTTCTTCATTTTAGTCTATAATCCAAATGTAGAGTAATTACTCTAATCCAAACTTAGTGTATTGAGTAATAGCCCGTTTAAAATTACATTTATGATCAAACATAATTGGTAATTCTCTAACCCAAACTTAGAGTGTTGAGTAATAGCCTATCTTAAGATTACATTTATGATCAAACATAGTTCTAAGGTTTCATTTATCATCTAACATAGTTTATACTTCTTTAATAAGCATTATACATCAATCCAAACTTAGAGTAATTACTCTAATCCAAACTTTGAGTCCAAACATAGAGTAATAGCCTAGTTTAAGATTACATTTATGATCAAACATAGTTCTAAGGCTTCATTATCATCTAAAATAGTTCATACTTCTTTAATAAGCATTATACAACAAGATCTAACAGTGTACCAACTTAACATGATCTAACATTGTACCATTTTACCAAGTAATTCAAAGAATTAAGTTCGCAACAATTAAACAATTTTAATGTTAATTAATGAGTTGTGATGTTAATTAATGAGTTTTAGTGTTAATTAATTAAAAGTTCATAGTTTTTCAATAAGCATTATACAACAAGATTAACACCGTACCAACTTACCAAGTAATTCAATTGAAAGTTCAAGGTTTCATTTATCATCTAACATAGTTCATACTTCTTTAATAAGCATTAACATAGTTCATACTTCTTTAATACTTCCTCAATAAGCATTTTACACCAAGATCTAACATTGGACCATCTTACCATATAATTCAAGGAATAAAGGGGCATAGTTAAAGGGTTTTGGTTTTAATACTTCCTTAATAAGCATTATAAAATTTTATAATTTTTTTTATGAAGAATTCATAGTTTTTTTTAAAGGAAGAATTCATAGTTTTTAAATAAACATTATACATCAATATTTAACACTGTAACCTCATGTAATTCAATTAAAAGTTTATAGTTTTTCAATAAACATTATACAAAAAAATTAACACTGTACCAACTTAACAAGTAATTCAATTAAAAGTTCATGTTTTTTAGATTTTTAATAAACATTATGAAACAAGATTTAACATTATATCAATGACTTAAAGAAAATTCATAATTTTTTAATAAGCATTATACAACAAGATTTAACACTGTACCCACTTACCAAGTAATTATACAACAAGATTTAATATTGTACCCACTTACCAAGTAATTATACAACAAGATTTAACACTCCACCCACTTACCAAGTAATTCAAGTAATCACTTAGAGGGTTTTGGTGTTAATTAAGTAATTCAAGTATTACACCCACTTACCAAGTAATTCAAGTAATCACTTAGAGGGTTTTGGTGTTAATTAAGTAATTCAAGTATTCACTTAAGTACATAGTTTTTTAACAAGAATTACACAACAATATTTAACATCGTACCCATTTGCCAAATAATTTCATTATACAACAAGATCTAACATTGTATCAACTTACCAAGTAATTTAAGTATTGTGTTAAAGGGTTTTGGTGTTAATTAATGAAATAAGTGAGCATGAAGGGTGAAATTAATCACTTAGAGGGTTTTGGTGTTAATTAAGTAATTCAAGTATTCACTTAAGTACATAGTTTTTTTGACAAGAATTACACAACAATATTTAACATTGTACCCATTTGCCAAGTAATTTCATTATACAACAAGATCTAACATTGTATCAACTTACCAAGTAATTTAAGTATTGTGTTAAAAGATTTTGGTGTTAATTAATAAAATAAGTGAGCATGAAGGGTGAAATTAAAAGACGCGAGTGGAGACTAAAGGAGTCTAATTTTGATAGATATTGGTAAATATACTAGATAACTAGTTATGCCGAAAAGTGTACATCTATTGACAATGGGCAGATTTAATAGGGGATTAGTGCTTAATAAGTTTTCTATGGATATGATTAAATATGGCTGGAATATTCTTAGTAGTCACACAAAATAAATGGTTGTGATTTCAATCATTAACTTCCTAGCTATTATAAAGACATCTGTTTATGTGTTTACTTTTTTACATTTACCTAATCATATTTAAAAATTACTTTGATAGCTAACTGATTATCACATAAGTGATTAACAAAAATTAAAATATTAACACCAGATAAATGAAGCGCAACTATTTATTTATTCATCAATAATAAAATTTAAAATGTTCTCTACCAACCAATACCTTTCGACGTTCTCCAACCACTGTATTAGCGGCTATGCTAGTTCTAATACACACAACTCATTCCAATTTTATCACCTTGACCAATGACTGCAAATTATATTGTAGTTGCTTGTCCAACTATCCATGTTCCTCAATGCCCTTGCCTTCCGTATCAACTACTATATCAATTCCACATAGCACCTTATTGGTTTCCTTTTCTATCTGCAAATGGTTGCTTCAAATTCTCTCTCATTTCCTAAAAACTCTGACATGTTGGACAACCTTACGCTTTGTCTATAATCAAAATGGAAGACTAGAGTTCTTGTTCTCATAGTTATTGTGTATTTATTTTTTCTGTTATTTTTCTATTGAAAAAAATTGTATAGTAAAATTGATGCATTTTTATTCATTCTTTATTGAATAAATTTGTATGGTCAAACTGAAAGAGAATTTCAGTTTATTAATTATGGTTATAATATATTTGTTAAAAATATGATAAGAAATGATTAACTCTATATATTTGAGTAGCCAATTATGTGTAACTTAAAATTTCAGGGACTTTTCATCATGGTGAATTTTCATTTCTATATTAAAAAATGCTCTTTAAACAACAACAAAAACTGTGATTTCATATAAATTTATGTAATCATGCCAAAAAAACTAAAACCCAGAATAATTAAAGAATTCAATTAACTTAACTTTATTTAAAATTATTTTGTTGAAAAAGATGGAAGGTCCCGATGAGATTGTATTAACACCTTCTAAAAATAAAGCTATTATTTTTCTTTTATGGTTTGACCATATTCAAATGGGTTAGTCATTAAGGTTAATCAATTTTTTGAATGCTGGTAATTGCGAAGTCTAAATCATCATTTATGAAAATAAGGAAAACCACCATTGCGGCATAATAGGTTTATTTAAAATTTCACTCTCGTAATATTTGAAATTTATTTTTATTTTCTTAAAATAGGATATCCATTATGAAATGAATTGTAATTTATGAAATGAAATGTAATTTGTGTGAAAAAAAATTGGGACCATTTTTTGAAAAAAATTTGAAGATCCAATTTATTGTTTTATTTTGGATAAAATTTAACTAAAAATGGACCAAAATTTAAAATGTTTAAACTATCACATAACTTATATAGCATTGAAAAGAAAAGGAGGCACATTCTTTTGAGATATACCAATTAATTTCTCATGATTTTGTGGATTGTAGCAGATTTAGTGACTCCTTTATATTAGGTTTAGTGATTTTTCTTGAAACAATTCACCCATTTTTAACATCCACATTAATGTAATCAATTTTATAAACCATGAAAAACTGCTATAAATCCATATAAAGTTGAGAGACAAAGAGAAAAATGTTTTCTTGTATAGGGTTTTACCACACTAAATCGTTATGCTTTCATTGTACAAGAAGTAGCATCAGAACGGGTGCAGCAGGTGATCCAAGTCGAGTTTAGCAGATCCTCGTGAATGCAAGAACCTTTGGTCGATTTTTTTCATGTGAAGTCGAGTTCCTAGCGAGGGGCGTCATGTTTTACCCGGACGCTCCCTAGGAAGTGTTGGAGGGCCATCCCCCGCTCCCTGCCTTCAGAAATTGTTTTTTCCGCATCCAGATGCACCTGCTGTAAGGCCTATGAAGTGTCCAAAGGGAGATGTGCCCCGTCCAAGGTGAAAAAACCGTCCCAGACGCACTGTCCATAAGTGTGGGGAACCGTCCTCCACTTAACACACCATATCAGATTTGGGGGAGCGTCCTCCGAGGAAATAATGGTCTGCCTTGGTCAAAATGCGTGGAGATATATTTTTAAGGAATCGTCTTTCTATTTTATAATAAATAATTCTAGAGGTGGACTACTTTGTTGATTAAAGGGTCTTAAGGTATATACTCCTTTATTGTTTTAAATTTTTTCAAATTAATATTTTATTCATCGAATCTTATTTGATAGTCTCACTTTGAATTAAAGATTATAAATTCACATTTTAAAGAAGATTCAATTTATATGCATTAGTGTAGGAGATTTGAGCTAATGGATAAGGTTCATAGATCGAAGTGGAAAATTTCAAATGGATAAGGTTTATAGTTTGAAGTGGAAAATTTTAATTGTAAAACCAATTTTGAGTTTTGGAAGTTCAAAATGTGGGATTTGTTCATGCAATAAGGGTTATAAAAAGTATTGGTGGGTAGGACAAAAAAACCAGCGAGCATGACGAATGAGGAATGGGAAGAACTGGACGAAAAATCACTCAGTCATATTCGTCTGTATCTAGCAGATGAAGTTCTATTTAATATCGTAGGAGAGGATACAACAGTAGGCTTATGGAGAAAGTTGGAAAATCTATATATGGCGAAGTCCTTGAGGAGCAGAATTTTCTTGAATAAGAAATTAACAGTTTGTGAATGAAAGAAGGTACGAGATTTGTTGAACATTTAAACACCTTTAGTACCATTATAGTTCAATTGACTAGTGTGGAAGTTAAATTCAAAGATGAAGATAAGGCTATTACACTATCGTGCTCATTTCCTAAGTCTCGGAAAATCTAGTCAGCTCTATTAGCTTTAGCTCAACAAATGTTTTGGATTATGATTTTTTTGTGGGAGCTTTGTTGGCCAAGGAGATGAGGAGAAAATCTAGTGAAGAAACCTCAACTTCAGAGGCGATGTTGGTCAAAAGTCAACCCAAAGAGAAAGAGAAGAATTAGATAATTTCTTCACAATCTAAGTCAAGAGGCAGAAAAGGTACAACAAAACGTTGGTACTATGGCAAAACATGGCATTTGAAGAAAGACTACTAGAAAAGAAAAGAATCTGAGGAGAACTCCACAAAAGAAGAAAATTTGTCTTCGACAACTTCAAGTATGAATGATGAAGTTTTATCCATTTCTAGTAGTTTACAATATTAGGAAGAATGGAAGTTAGATTCTAGTGCCTCCGACCACATGTTCTCACATAGAAATTGGTTCATTTCTTACCAATCTATTGATGAGGGTGTAGTGTTTATGGGAAATGGTATTCCTTGTAAAATTGTTGGGGTTGGAAGTATTAGAATCAGGATGTTTGATGGTATTGTTAGAGAAATAATGAATGTTAGATATGTACCTGAGCTTAAGTTAAACTTTATTTCACTACGGGTTTTGGATTCTTGTGGATATAAGTATGCAAGTCAAGGTGGAGCACTCAAAGTGTCGAAAGGCAGTTTAGTAGTGATGAAGGAAAAAAATCTTGATAACCTTTATAAGATCGAAGGAAGTATTGAGTTCCACCTTTATACTGCAATGATGAAATGCCCAAATGTTTACCAGAAAGAAATGTGTAGTAATTTTGCAACTTGAATGCATGAGACATAGTTGCGTCGCAATAGAGCTTGTCTATTCTATTTTTTGTTTACGTCCCAAGGGTTGAGTATTCAAGGGTTCTACGGACAAGGGTTTTCCCTATGCTATAGTTCTCTGATATATGTGCGGGGTCCAACAATATTACTCGGCCAAATATATCAAGGAACCAACTAAGGAGGCTAGACCGTACCCTTAGTCGTACTACCCATCTACCTAGGTACTAGATAGTATCTTTTCGAGTGTTGTTCTCGATGGCACTATAGAAGTCAGGCGGTCGATCAGTTTATCTATGGAGGGAGTCAAGAGATCTAGGTCGATCCATATAGAGGTGCTATTTGATGCGCTACCACTTGAAGGGGTACCAACAGGGGTTACAAGGGTGGCCAACAGATGTGCGCTTAAGTACCACTTGTATTTGTTGCATGTATGAATCCCTGACCATGGGTTTATGAACGTAACGATGTATCTCTATAGCTTAAAGATGCCAAAATATGTCTCTACCCTAAAAAAAATTTACCCACAATTTTTTGCCGAGGAAGGTGCTCTGATACCACTTGTAATATTCTAGATATAAAAAAGTATGCAGAACATAAATAAATAGCTAGAAATGACAGATGAACAACAAAATAACAAGAAAAAAAACCACAATAATACCAATATGATACCAGAATAATACCAGAAAGAGCACTTTGATTACTGAGAGCAATGCTCATTTGCCTCTTCGAGGGGGAAACCTCCAAGAGAGAAAAACTCTATTACAATAATATCCAAGACAAAAGTTTTCATACCCTCGACTCCTATTTATACTAAATATGTCTATCAAAAGAACCATCTAGAGGAAGATCCTTCTAGAAGCGGAAGCTTCTACTAGGTCTTCTTACATTGGACTTATTCTTCCTTATTGTTGGGCCTTATTAATATTGACCTTTATTACATGGAAATATATTATTCTACGTATGTGAGGGGTTAGGTCCCTAACAATTACAAGTGTCACCTATAATGGTTACAGTGAGTTAATCTTTGATAATTGTAATTTAGATTCTACAAGTATTTTGAATATAAGGATATCTACCTTAACATATGTATCAAAGCATCATTTTGAAAGACATGTTAGAGGTGGAGTGATCCCTGAGAAAATACAAACTCGAGAAAATCATACAAATGTGTTCACGAAACAATAGTTATTAGAGAAGCTGCAATCGTGCTCGACTTCTCTTGGATTGCAGCATAGTTGATGAATAAATTGGACATGATATTCAAGTAAATTGTTGTCAAGGTGGAGATTGTTGACATATGCCAACCAATTTCCCACGATTTTGTGGATTGTAGAAGATTTAGTGGTTTCTTTATATAAGGTTGTTCTTAAAGAAATTCACCCATTTTTGGGATCCATATTAATGTAATCAATTTTATAAATTGTGAAGACCTTATATAAATCCATGTAAATCTGAGAGGCAAAGAGAAGTTGAGTGTGTGTAAGCTTGGTCTAGATGATGTAATATCTCCCTTGAATGATAAATAAACCGAATATCATTGTCTCGTGGATGGTTCCCTTTATAGGATTTTACCACTTAAAATCACGATGTTAAATTTGTGTGATTGTTGTTGGCTCTATGTTGAAATTTGTGCCATTAAAATCTTATTAATTTATGCTTCCACTGCACAAAAAGTGGTATCAGAGAAGGTGCAGCAGGTGAGCCAAGATGAGTTTAGAAGATCCTCATGAATTCAAGAACCTTTGGACATGACTTTTCATGTGAAGTCAAGTTCCATCCAAGGGGCATCAATTTTTACCTGGACGCTCCCTAAGGAGTGTTGGAGGGGCATCCCCCACTCCCTACCTTCAGAAATTATTTTTTCCACATCAGGATGAACCTAGTGTAAGGCCTATGAAGCATCCAAAGGGAGACGTGCCCCATCCAAGGTGACAGGAGTGTCCCAGATGCACTGTCCATAAGTGTGGGGGAGTGTCCTCCACTTAACACACCATATCAGGTTTGGGGGATCGCCCTCCTTATAAATAATGGTCCTCCTTGGTCAAAATGCATGGAGATATATATTTTAAGGAATTGTCTTTCTATTTTATGAGTGGAGGGTTCTCTTAATAAATAACTCGAGGGGTTTCCTCCTTTGTTGATTAAAGGGTCTTAAAGTATATACTCCTTTATTGTTTTTAAACTTTTTTAAATTAATATTTTATGCCTTGAATATTATTTGATAGTCACACTTTGAAATAAAGATTATACCTCCACATTTTAAAGAAGATTCAATTTATAATAAGTAGTGTAGGTGATTTGAGATAATGGCTAAGGTTTAAAGCTTGAAGTTTGAAGTGGAAACGTTTAGTGGAAGAAACAATTTTGAGCTCTGGAAGCCCAAGATGTGGGATCTATTGGTGCAACAAGGGTTGTAAAAAGCATGACGAACGAGGAATGGGAAGAACTGGACACAAAAGCACTCAATACCATTCGTCTATGTCTGGAAAATGAAGTTCTCTTTAATATCCCAGGAGAGGATACAATAGTAGGCTTATGGAGCAAGTTGGAAAGTTTGTATATGACGAAGTCCTTGACAAGAATAATTTTCTTGAAGAACAAATTATACAGTTTGTGAATGAAAGAAGGTACGAGAGTTGATGACCATTTAAATACCTTTAATACCCTTATAGTTCAATTGACTAGTATGGAAGTTAAATTCGAAGATGAAGATAAGGCTATTACACTATTGTGCTCATTTCCCGAGTCTTGGAATAATCTAGTCACCTCTATTATCTTTAGCTAAGAAATGTTTTGGATTATGATTATCTTGTGGGATATTTTTTGTCTAAGGAGATGAAGAGAAAATCTAGTAAAAATACCTCAACTTCAGAGGCGATGTTGGTTATAGGTTGACCCAAAGAAAAATAGAAGAATGAGAGAATTTATTCATGATATAAGTCAAGAGGCAGAAAGGGTAGAGAAATATGTTGGTACTTTTGAAAAACAAAAAATCTCAAGAAAGAATGCTAGAAAAGAAAATAATTCGAGGAGAAATATAGGAAAAAAAAAAAATTGGCTTCGACAATTCAGGAATGACTGATGAAGTTTTGTCCATTTCTAGTAGTTTAAAATATCAGGAATAATGGAAGTTAGATTTGGGTGTGTCCCACCATATGTGCTAACATAGAAACTTGTTCATTTCTTACCAATCTGTTGATGAGGGTGTAGTGTTTATGGGAAATGGTGTTCCCTATAAAACTGTTGGGGTTGGCACTATTAGAATCACGATGTTCGATGGTATTTCTAGATAACTAATGGATCTTAGATATGTACCTGAGCTTAATTTGAATTTGAGTCCATTAGGAGTTTTTTATTATGGTGGAAATAAGTGTGCAGGTCTGGGTGGAGCACTCAAAGTGTCGAAAGGAAGTTTAGTAGTCATGAAGTCAAGAAAGCTTGATAACCTTTATAATTTGGAAGGAAGTACTGAAGTAGCATCTAAAGTGACAGGTTTATCTTCATGTTTATGGCAGAAGAAACAAGGTTAAATGAGAAAGAAATATTTGCAGGTATTGGTAAGTTGTAAATCACTTCCAGACTTAGAGTCTTTATTTCTGAATTCTTGCTTGTTTTATATCTCTGCAAGTTATGATCGTGTAAAGGGATGTAATGTGTGGGATCCTACTAACCACAAGATCATGATTAACAGAGATATAGTATGTATGGAACAACCAAAAGGGATAGTTCAATATCACAACAGAAGATCTATTTGCATGGTAGAGGATTCATTGTATAGCCTACTGGTACCCATGCAACTATAAAAGAGGTTTGAATCCTTCATGGTGAGCCAAAATGTTTCAAGGGGTAAGCATGACGATATTTTTAATAGTACATTCACTATCCTGATTTTATTTGCTGATGATATGCTCATTGCAAGCCGAAGCATGGATGAGATCAATGAAATAAAGACTCAATTCGATAGGACATTTCAGATGAAGGATCAAGGATTAACAAAACAAATTTTGAGCGCAAAAGTACACAGACACATAATACATGGTAATTTGTGGTTAGCACAACAAAAATTGATATTGATGAAGTTCAATATGAACATTGTGAAACCTGTTAATATCCCTATTTCTTTCCATGATAAGTTTTCTTCAAGTTTAGGTCTTGTTTATAAAGAAGAAAATGTTATGTCTTGTATAGTATGTGTCATTACAGTAGGAGGTTTGTTGGATGTGATGAAATGGTTAAGAGAAAATATTTCGCATTCAATTGATGTTTTCAGACACATCTAAAATTTAGGTGGAGCAGTGAAATGGGTACTTAAGAGTTTTAGAGGCACGAGTGTCAGCTATAATGGTTACACTGAGTTAATTTGTGATCATTATAATTTAGATTTTGCAGGTATTTTGGATAGAAGGAGATCTACCTTAACATATGTGTCAAAGCATAATTTTGAAAGACATGTTGGAAGTGGAGTGATCCCTGATAAAATTTGAACTCGAGCAAATCATACAGATGTGTTCACGAAACTAGCGTTATTAGAGAAGTTACAGTGGTGTTCGGATTGTCTTGGCTTGCAAAATAGGTGATGAATAAACTGGAAATCATATTCAGGTAAATTGTTGTCAAGGTGGAGATTGTTGAGATATGCCAACCAATTTCCCACAATTTTGTGGTTTTTTGTATATGCAAAGGCTCATTTATATCATGTTGTTATTGAAGCAATTCACCCATTTTTGGAATCCAGATTAGTGTAATCACTTTTATAAATTGTGAAGAGCTTCTATAAATCCATGTAAAGTCGAGAGGAAAAGAGAGTTTGAGTGTGTGGTTGATGTAATCTCTCCCTTGAATGATAAATAAACTGAATATGATTTTCCTATTGATATTTCCTTGTATAGGGTTTTACCACGTAAAATCATGGTGTTAAATTGTGTGATTGTTGTTGGCTATGTGATAAAATTTGTGCCATTTAAATCTGGTTAATTTATGTGTCCACTGCACAACACATTCTTCATCAAAACCCTAACTTGTTATATGGAGAAAAAACTTACAAACAAATCTTTCTATAGATAAATTTGCTACATGAAGAAAAGTGCTTCTTTTTTTAAGAGAGAATAGAAACTATTTTGTTTGGATAAGAAATCATTATTGGTTCTTTCTTTCCATGATTTATCTTTTAATTGCTTAATGAGAGAATCCATCATTTACCAACATTGTTGTTAGAGATCTCTATTGCAATCTGACTCTTGTTGTTCCTTTGTGCACTAGAAGACTATGTAAAGAGACCTTTTTTTTTTTTTTGGTATATTACTCTCACAACTTGGAATTTATTGATTTCTTAATGAGAGAAGCCATCATTTACCAACATTGTTGTTAGACATATCTATTGCAGTGTGATTCTTCTTGTTTGTTTGTGCACCGGAAGACTATGGAAAGTTAATCTTTTTGTTGTATATTAGTCTCACAACTTGGAAATTATTTTTACTTCTCTTGCTTTAGTATTTTGGATTGTTGGAGTGTGAAATTAAGGTTTAGGTAAGAATATTTTTGTTAATTATTTTCATAATGGTATTCCATATTTTCTTTAATTAATTCTTTTCTTTTGTTGTTGTTGTATAGAGGATAGACTAATTTGGATATGACACCTATAAATTATTTTTAATAAGTTGTTAGTGAATTTGAGTTTATATAATCTTTTAGTAAGTAAATTAATTCTTTGTTATTGATTGCACTATTATCTACTATCTTTGTATCTTTAGTTTTTTATTTCATTAGTTTAGCACATTATGCACTTTCTTGTTAATTTAATTATATGTTATTTATTTACATTAAAAAAAAATAAACAATGAACTAGAAGCCATAATTAGTAAAATCTAAATAAAAATAGCTATTGAACCAAAATTTGAATGGTTTTTCCTACACTAAAGAAAATCGACTTGAGCATCTTTTTTCAGAAATAACCTCTACACATGTTGTACATTTCGGTTCATAAACAAGTCGATAAGTCATCGTGATTACTTTCAAATTTGAATGCGTCCACACGGACAGTGTTCCTTAAACGTATTTAAGGACATTCACTCTTTTTAAGTAGATAAAGTTGACTTCCACCCGTTGATGTGCCTCACTAAGTTCTTCATGGATGGGGCAAGGGTTAATGATGGTGTCGAATTCTAGTGTGAGTGTTTTCTAGGATAGGATGTTGAATTTGGAGTCATGGGTTCCTTGGGGAGGAAGAGCAGTAATAGAGATTTGATGAAGGGATCGAATGAAGGGGATCGACTTCTTGCTACATTAGGGTTTGGTTCCACTTGTCCAACGTTTGAAGAAGAATGTGGTTACTACAAATCAGCACACAGTAATTGAGACAGTAGAGAAAAGGCCCCTGGCTACAAAGAAAGCATTGCTCGAGAGGAACAACTCGAGTAGGAATAGGGTAGAGGATGAGATGTTGAATTTCGTTTAAAATACTTTGTAGGGTAGTATATGTGTGTAATGTATAGTAGATGCAGTGGGATGGAGGATCACTAAGTATATTCCTAGAATCAAAATGTTTGCACATAGAATTCAAAGACTGGAACAATGGAGTAACCCTGGCGTCGAATACTGCAACAATGATGGAACTCGGCTTCTTGGGGGGACCTGCTAAATCTGAGCTAATTTTCTAGTGAGGACACTCACCCATCCATTCTTACCTATGATTTAGAGCACAAATTGTACTATCCAACTACCGAAAATCATCTTTGAACAGATCCTATTGTTCAGAGTTCTGTCCCCTAGCTATTTTTTTAAAACCTTTTACTCCTTCTTCGAGATACAAAGTGATTGAGGCAGAAGTCAATGCACTAATGAGTGTTGATGATGAAGTACTCTAGAACAGTGCAGGACTTTTGTCATCGACATATGAGCTCTCCAGATGCACCATCTACTCTCTGACTTCCCCTCCCTTTGTTTCGTTGTCCTCTTTCTCTACACCCTATGCCTCTTTACACATACCTAGGACATCCACCCTCTTTACATTATCTAATGCCTTAATACTCTCCTCCACTCTACCTAATCCATCTGCATCCCTGAATCCACCCTATAACATGCACCCTACATCTTTAGGAACTTTATTTCCAGCGATTAGTATTTCTCCTCCATTTACCTAGGCTCCTTTTTTTTTGTCTGATTGTATCTTCTCCTTGTCGAGACCAATTACATTTTCCTAGAGGATCACAAGCCTTCCAATCTTCCCTTGAGCACTTTAACATTGCAGGAGATTCTCATAAGCCCTGTTATCCCCTCCCTGGAGGAAAAAAATCTTCTCCAATACCGTGGATATCCAAAAAAACCAAGAAGAAACTGGTTATGGGTTCTTACATTGAACTGGAAGATACCATATCCATGGCATTGTGTAGTCTAGTGGGTAGAATCTCCTATCGACATCTCTGCTACACGGACTTGGACACATGGATGCACAAAAATTGGAATCCCATCCTGGGATATGTTCCATCTCTCTCATATCTTGGGAGAGGTTGGCTCCACTTTCATTTTAAGTCCCCTAAGGATTCTGCTGCTATTTTGGATCAACTATGGAACCTGGACAATAGTAGCCTTATGCTGAAATGATGGAGAGTGAGTTTCAATCCATACCAATATTATTTTCACTACCGACACCTGTGGGTATTACTCCCCAGGTTACCACTCTATCTTTGGAATGAAAAATCCCTCATGGCTATTGGAAACACATTGGGTCAATTCATCAGTTTGGACCGAAAGACCCTCTGTGGACTAGATAAAAAAATGACAAGGATACTAGTTGAACTCGACATCCATGACGGACCTCTGTAAATCCTGACTGGAGAGGACGCATCACCCATCAGAAGCTACACTATCTTGGAATCCCATTCAGATGCACACTTTGTAGACAGACGGTCCACTTGAGAAGGACTTGCACTGGAAATATTGAAGAGGAAATATCTAAGGACTCAATTCTTGAGATAGCCTCCTCCTCGGACTCACCTATTTCTCCACCACAACTACATCTGCCTGACAATCTGGATGATGGCATCTCACCTACTCTGGACACCATTTTTGGTAATCTTAAAAGTATTTGTCCGACTCTTTTTGCCTCTCTTTCCTCTTTACAATTATACCTCATCGATAACTTGCCCCTGCTAACTTCGGAACAGGATTCATTTACAACAAATGACTGCACTCCTCCACATCCCCCCTACAACCAACCTATCATCAGACCAAATACCACCATATCTACCCCTCCCTTTACTATTGGTGATCAGACAACCCATCACACTACATATAACACTATAGAGATCCCTCTTCTTCCATTGCCTTCCTCTGACCCATTACACCCCCAATTGGAACAAGCTTATTCAATAAACAATTGCACTCTTCCACATCCATCCATCAGCCATCCTTTCACCAGACTGGTTATCACCATACCTACTCCTCCCTTCACTACTGATATACAGACAACCCTACACTCTCCAAAAAATACTGATGAGATCCCACATTACCCACTTCCCTCCTCTAACCCATCACACCCCCATATCCCCCTATCACCTGTTGAACTACTACTCTCCCCGACCACTACTCTACATCCTCACACTAGCCGGCCTCTATATACATCGCATTCCATGGATCATCCACACTCGTTTTCCCCCTCCCTTCAAAGAAGCCATTACTATCCCCGCCAGCTACTATTTATCCTTCTTCTAGATTTTCTCAAGAGGATCGCGATCATCCTCTTATTACAAATCACCTTCTTTCTAGTGACAAGTGATAGGGAGTGACATCGAATAACCATCGATCAGGTGGATACTTTTTGTCTTCCGAGGTTGAGTGAATCTGAACCTGGAGATAACACTTTAGATGTTGTCTTGGACACGATGTTACCTTCCTACAAAGAAGTATTATGTCCTACGCCTCTACCCACATATCTGGGTCCAACTTTACAAAGATTACATG